>JALIGW010000094.1:336247-343747 GCA_023053685.1 Diadophis punctatus similis
CCATTCCATTCCATTCCATTCCAGTCTCTATTCTATTCTATTCTATTCTATTCTATTCTATTCTATTCTATTCTATTCTATTCTATTCTATTCTATTCCATTCCATTCCATTCCATTCCTTTTTCTTATTCCATTCTATTCTATTCTATTCTATTCCATTCCATTCTATTCCATTCCATTCCATTCCTTTTTCTTATTCTATTCTATTCTATTCTATTCTATTCTATTCTATTCTATTCTATTCTATTCTATTCTATTCTATTCTATTCTATTCCATTCTATTCCATTCCATTCCATTCCTTTTCTTATTCTATTCTATTCTATTCTATTCTATTCTATTCTATTCTATTCTATTCTATTCTATTCTATTCTATTCTATTCTATTCTATTCTATTCCATTCCATTCCATTCTATTCTATTCTAATTCCATCCCCTATTCCCTATTCTATTCTATTCTATTCTATTTCCTATTCTATTCTATTCTATTCTACTCTACTCTACTCTACTCTATTCTACTCTATTCTGTTCTGTTCTATTCTACCATATTTTATTATTCTATTCTATTCTATTCTTCCATATTATTCTATTCTATTCTATTCTATTCTATTCTATTCTATTCTATTCTATTCTATTCTATTCTATTCTATTCCATTCCATTCTATTCCATTCCATTCCTTTTTCTTATTCTATTCTATTCTATTCTATTCTATTCTATTCTATTCTATTCTATTCTATTCTATTCTATTCTATTCTATTCTATTCTATTCTATTCTATTCCATTCCATTCCATTCCATTCTTTTTCTTATTCCATTCTATTCTATTCTATTCCATTCCATTCTATTTCATTCCAATCCTTTTCTTATTCTATTCTATTCCATTCCATTCTCTATTCTGTTCTATCTATTCTATTCTATTCTATTCTATTCTATTCTATTCTATTCTATTCTATTCTATTCTATTCTATTCTATTCTATCTATTCCATTCCATTTCTTTTTCTTATCTATTCTATTCCATTCCATTCTCTATTCTGTTCTATTCTATTCTATTCTATTCTATTCTATTCTATTCTATTCGATTCTATCTATTCCATTCCATTCCATTCCATTCCATTCCTTTTCTTATTCCATTCTATTCTATTCCATTCCATTCTATTCCATTCCATTCCATTTTCTATTCTATTCTATTCTATTCTATTCTATTCTATTCTATTCTATTCTATTCTATTCTATTCTATTCTATTCTATCTATTCTATTCTATTCCTTTTTCTTATTCTATTCTATTCTATTCTATTCTATTCTATTCTATTCTATTCTATTCTATTCTATTCTATTCTATTCCATTCCATTCCTTTTTCTTATTCCATTCTATTCTATTCTATTCCATTCCATTCTATTCCATTCCATTCCTTTTTCTTATTCTATTCTATTCTATTCTATTCCATTCCATTCCATTCCTTTTTCTTATTCTATTCTATTCTATTCTATTCTATTCTATTCTATTCTATTCTATTCTATTCTATTCTATTCTATTCTATTCATTCCATTCCATTCTCTATTCTGTTCTATTCTATTCTATTCTATTCTATTCCATCATTCTATTCCTTCCATTCCATTTTCTATTCTATTCTATTCTATTCTATTCTATTCCATTCCATTCCATTCCATTCCATTCCATTCTCTATTCTATTCTATTCTATTCTATTCTATTCTATTCTATTCTATTCTATTCTATTCTATTCTATTCTATTCCATTCCATTCCATTCCATTCCTTTTTCTTATTCCATTCTATTCTATTCTATTCCATTCCATTCTATTCCATTCCATTCCATTCCTTTTTCTTATTCTATTCTATTCTATTCTATTCTATTCTATTCTATTCTATTCTATTCTATTCCATTCATTCCATTCCATTCCATTCCATTCCTTTTTCTTATTCCATTCTATTCTATTCTATTCTATTCCATTCCATTCTATTCATTCCATTCCATTCCATTCCATTCCATTCCTTTTTCTTATTCTATTCTATTCTATTCTATTCTATTCTATTCTATTCTATTCTATTCTATTCTATTCTATTCTATTCCATTCCATTCCTTTTTCTTATTCTATTCTATTCTATTCTATTCTATTCTATTCTATTCTATTCTATTCTATTCTATTCTATTCTATTCTATTCCATTCCATTCCATTCCATTCCATTCCATTCTCTATTCTATTCTATTCTATTCTATTCTATTCTATTCTATTCTATTCTATTCTATTCTATTCTATTCTATTCTATTCTATTCTATTCCATTCCATTCCATTCCATTCCTTTTTCTTATTCCATTCTATTCTATTCTATTCTATTCTATTCCATTCTATTCCATTCCATTCCATTCCTTTTTCTTATTCTATTCTATTCTATTCTATTCTATTCTATTCTATTCTATTCTATTCTATCTATTCTATTCCATTCCATTCCATTCCATTCCTTTTTCTTATTCTATTCTATTCTATTCTATTCTATTCTATTCTATTCCCTATCTATTCTATTCTATTCTATTCTATTCTATTCTATTCTATTCTATTCTATTCCATTCCATTCCATTCCATTCCATTCTATTCTATTCTAATTCCATCCCCTATTCCCTATTCTATTCTATTCTATTCTATTTCCTATTCTATTCTATTCTATTCTACTCTACTCTACTCTACTCTATTCTACTCTATTCTGTTCTGTTCTATTCTACCATATTTTATTATTCTATTCTATTCTATTCTTCCATATTATTCTATTCTATTCTATTCTATTCTATTCTATTCTATTCTATTCTATTCTATTCTATTCTATTCTATTCATATGCAGAATGAATGTGCAACAGATTGTTTATGGAAATCAGATTTAACCCCCTAACTTTTGATGACCCACCTTGAATTTAGGAATAGGAGATTTCATGATTTTTTTAAAAACCCATATTGTCTTTTACTTTGGCCCTAAATTTTATCTGTTGTCCCCCAGCAAGCAAGGCACTGATTTAGGAAGAATGGAACTTGTCTCCTCACATCTCACATATTTATCTGAAATGGTCTAGTCCAACTATCCGGCTTGAGCAGTGGGTTGGACTAGAAGACCTCCAAAGTCCCTTTCAACTCTATTTATCCTGTTATAGAACTGTTATCCTTCTCACCGCATATGCTTTGCTTTTCAAAATGCCGCTGCAGCAAATTCTTCAAAACCTCTGTTTCTGTTCACATCTATTCCGCCCTTCCAAATTTTATCTTTTGTAGGTGATCTGTAATGTTCACAGATCAAAGGAAACCGCAGTGAATTGATTTTATGAGCCATGCCTAAAGCAGAAAGCAGCACATCCTTTCTTGACCCGAGACCTTTATTAAGTTTGTTTATTCGTTGCTTCTTCCAAAACTCACACACAGAAGTCTAAACTAATCATTAATTTAATTAATCAGGGGCTGGTGATACACAAAACCACCTCTGTGTCTGGTTCATTTCAGTTTCACTTGGATTCCCGAGCGTGTTTTTAATTTAAACTTCCATCTTTCCAGAAAATATTTCAATTGTCACTCTTCTTTAACCTGCCTTTCGTACGCATTTATTCCTCCCATAAACAGACTTATGCAGAAAACTTCTCCTGATATGCAATATTTGGTACACAACTTTCCTTAATGGATACACCAAATGCAATTTTTATATTTTAGAGCTGTATCGTGAAATTTGGGGGAGGGGCAGGGAGAAAAAATCAGGGGTGAAATGCTACTGGTTCGGCCCAGTTTGGGCGTACCGGTAGCGGCGGCCGTGGCTAGTTTGGAGAACCGGTAGCGGCGGCAGCGCAAGGCTCCGCCCACTCACCCGGACGTCACCATTTTCTTGTTTTTCACCCTCTGTGCATGCGCAAAGCCTTCTGCACATGCGCAGAGGGTGAAAAAAGCTCATACGACAGTGGAACACTCACATGGACGCAAAGCGTGCGCTTGCAAAATGCACACTTCTGAACCGTAAGGAAGCTAAGTAGATTTTCCCCGCTGGGGAAAATCCACTGTTCAACTGGTAACCGTATTCTAAATGAGTATGAAATCCACAAAGTGGAAATTAAAACTGTTGGCAAAGTAAAATTACCCAGCATGTAATTTTATGAAACCTGGTTTATGATTGAGCAATTTGCACAATTAAATTCTCTCAATCTCCCATAAAAAATATTATTTCTTCATCTACTGGTTTTTCAGGACTTTGATGGGATATGTGAGTGAGTTCCAAGATTTTACTGGATGAGGCAGAACTATATAGTTTCTAGCTGTGGTTGTTTTTATCTCAGTTTGTAGAGAAATAAAAAAAAATGTTTAGGTATCAGCCCAGCCTTCTCATAACAGGTAAAAATTCTCATTTTCAGCCCTATTGTTTAACCAAGCACAATTTATTTTCTGATAGAACAAGGATGTGGGCTCCTTGGTGCTCTCTGCCCTTGGTGGTTTACAGATCAACAATCCTTCAACAAGCATTAATTATTAATAATTATTGATAGTGATTTATTTATTTATTTAAATAGATTTGTATGCCGCCCAACTCCCAGGGGGACTCTGGGCGGCTCACAACATGTCAAATCCATTTATCAATATAAAAAGAACATAACAATTAAAAACTACAAAAATTAAAAACAACATCTAACATTCATAATCAAGGGGGGAGACCCATATCTGGTCTGGTTGGTCTCACTTTCACCCCGCCTGCCGGAAGAGCCAAGTTTTTATTGCTTTACAGAAGGTCAGCAGGGTGGGGATAGTTCTAATCTCTGGAGGGAGTTGGTTCCAGAGAGATGGGGCTCCCACAGAGAAGGCTCTCCCCCTAGGCCCCGCCAACCGGCATTGCTTGGTCGATGGGACCTGGAGGAGACCAACTCTGTGGGCCCTAACTGGTCGTAGGGAGCTATGCGGCAGGATGTGGTCCCGAAGGTAACCTGCCCTGAGCCATGTAGGGCTTTAAAGGTCAAAACCAACACCTTAAATTGGATCCAGAGACTAATGGGCAGCCAATGCAGCTGGCGGAGGATAGGTGTTACGTGGGTGTATCTAGGTACACCCACCACAGCTCGCGCAGCTGCATTTTGCACCTATTGCAGTCGCTGGACACTCTTCAAGGGTAGCCCCATGTAGAGCATGTTGCAGTAATCCAGCCGGGAGGTGATAAGGGCGTGAGTGACTGTGAGAAGTGCCTCCTTCTCCAAGTAGGGTCGCAATTGGTGCACCAGGCACACCTGTGCAAAGGTCCCCCTAGCCACAGCTGAAAGATGTTGCTCCAATTTTAGCTGTGGGCCTAGGAGGACACCCAAATTGCGGACCCGTTCTGAGGGAGTTAATTTCTCCCCCCCAAGAACCAAGGAGGGACAATTGGTCAAGTTCTTAGGAGGCAATATCCATAGCCACTCAGTCTTGTCTGGGTTAAGTTTTAGCCTGTTCATCCCCAATAATAATAATTATTATTATTCAAATAGGGATTATAGAGCGATTAATAAACAGTAATAGAGGGATATAAAAATGATGTGGAGACTCTGAAAAGCGTGCAGAGAAGAGCAACAAGAATGATTTGGGGGGCTGGAGTTTAAAGCACATGAAGAGGGATAGAATCAAGATCACATGAAGTTCTTTTTTTTTTTTTTAATAGTTTTATTGAGTTGTTTTAAAATATACAAAAATACGAAAAGACATAATACAAAAGCAAAAGGAAAAAAAAAAACCATACAAAAAACAACGTAAAAAAAAAGACGTGTGCATATATATATATATGTATACTTATATAGGTATCTATACATAAATTCATCTTATTTGTTATTATATATTTTCATATTTAATAGTATTCTAAATATATGGATACAGAAAAAAAAGAGCTATATATTGACACACACACACACACACACACACATACACACATACAAAAAATATATGTACATAAATATAAATACAATAAGGAAAAATAGAAAAAAGAAAAAAAAATGTATAAATTTATTACAGCGTTTGCGTATCGTGTCATTTCAATATCTGACTTGTTTTATCCCTAGCTTATCATCAGTCTTTCTCAATTTGATCATTATCACCCTTAAAGTAATTAATTTGTTTATTTTATTGTTTATTTTCCATCCACTTATACCAATTATCCCAAATTTGTAATATTCTGAGTCTTCTTTATCTTGTATTTTCATTGTTAATCTAGACATTTCTGCGCAGTCTAAGATCTTAGTTATTAACATTGTATTAGTGGGTATTATATCTGTTTTCCAGTGTTGTGCGTATAATATTCTGGCTGCTGTGTTTATGTGAAGTATGAGATAGTGAGTTGGTTTATCTATTTTTGTTTTCATTATGCCTAATAAGAAAGTTTCCGGTTTAAGGTCTACCTTTTGTTTTGTTATCTCTTCAATCCACTTCTGTATTTTTTTCCAGTATTTTTTGATTTCTGAACATGTCCACCACATGTGATAGTAAGTTCCGTACTCCTGTTTACACTTCCAACATTTCGGTGACAGATGTGGAAACATTTTTGCCAATCTTGCCGGGGGTAGGTGCCATCTGTAGAACATTTTGTACATATTTTCTTTGTAGGATGCGGCCATTGTCATTTTATAATTTTGGTTCCATATTTGATCCCATAAATCTAATTCAATATTGTAGCCTATTACTGTTCTATTACTGCTTTACCAAGCCTTGGTAAGACCACCCTTGGAATACTGCATCAGGTTCTGGTCACCACAATAAAAAAAAGAAGTTGAGACTCTAGAAAGAGTGCAGAGAAGAGCAACAAAGATGATTTGGGGACTGGAGGCTAAAACATATGAAGAACGGTTGCAGGAACTGGGTATGTCTAGTTTAATGAAAAGAAGAACTAGGGGAGACATGATAGCAGTGTTCCAATATCTCAGGGGTTGCCACAAAGAAGAGGGAGTCAAGCTATTCTCCAAAGCACCTGAGGGCAGGACAAGAAGCAATGGGTGGAAACTAATCAAGGAGAGAAGCAACCTGGAACTAAGGAGACATTTCCTAATGGTTATAGAAACCATCCAATGAAATAACTTGCCTCTAGAAGTTGTGGGTGCTCCATCGCTGAAGGCTTTCAAACAGAGGCTGGACAAGTGAATTGCTCCAGTTAAATTAGTAACACAGAACAATTAATCCGTGGAACTGCTTACCTCTGGAGGCTTTAAGTCCGTGATGGCGAACCTATGGCACGGGTGCCACAAGTGGCCACGCGGAGCCATATCAGTGGGCACGCGAGCTCAGGTCTGGCGCGCATGTGCGCACCGACCGGCTGATTTTCGGACCTTCTGGGCCCACTGGGAGTCAGGAAACAGGCTGTTTCCAGCCTCCAGAGGGGGTGGGGAAGGCCGTTTTCGCCCTCCCCAGGCTCCTAGAAGCCTGGAGAGAGCAAAAAAATGGGCGTGTCATTGCATGCTGGGAGTGGGGGGGTTCATATGCACATGCGTGGGGGTGCATGGAATTATGGGTGTGGGC
>JALIGW010000094.1:348747-356247 GCA_023053685.1 Diadophis punctatus similis
GAGCTGAGGAGATATGACCAGCTTTAGGTAATAAATGGCTGGGGGCATTCCGATACGATCCGTCAGCGAGACGTATTCCCTCGTGCTCAGCAGGCTATTAGATTTTTGCAAGGAAATTGTTCCCCCATTATATGCTAGAGAGGCAGGCAGCAGGAAGGAAATAAAAATGTATATTATCTGCAGGGATGGGGGAAGGGGAAGGAAATGTTAATGGGTTTACACTGCTTTTAACGTCCATTTTCCTGTCAGAAAAAAACTGGGTTTTTTGTTTTTTTACTATGGACAAAACAAATTGCACAAGGAATCATGCAAAACAACAAGTTACAATTATACCCTTCCCTGCTCTTCCTTAAACTCCCCCTAGATCCATCCATCCATCCTCCCTCCCTCCTTCCTTCTTTCCTCCTTCCCTCCCCCCTCCCTCCCTCATGCCTCCCTTGCTTCCCTTCTTCATCTTTCCCTCCCCTTCCTCTTTTCATCCTTCCCTTCCTATCAAATAGGTTGAGAATAGTAAGGCTTTAGTCTGGCAAGATTCTGTCTATTGTTTGTCAGCAAATGGCCGAATTGTTCTACGTCATTCTTGGGTTTAGCTTGACAAATACTTACCATATTTTTCAGAGTATAAGACGCACCAAAGTATAAGACACACCTTAGTTTTGGGGGAGGAAAACAAGGAAAAAAGGCCTCTGCCTCCAAGCAATTTGCCAAACAGCAAACGGCACAGATGATATACACTGTTTGCTGTGTATTTCTGTGCATGTGTGCCTGATCCATAGAAATAGAAAAGAATTGGAGAAATGTACATTATGCCAGAAAGTTTTCTTAAATATAGGCACACTAACTCTTCCCAATTATTTAAATAGATCTACTCCAAGGTAACTAAACTCTAATACTAAACAGGACACTGTTACATTTCAGACTATACTTGTACAGAGCTGTTAAAATTAATTAAAATTTCTGGAAGTATATATTATTCTCTATTATTTAAAAGAAGATACAATAGCACTGGGCCTCTTCAGAGCAAGCATTTATTTTTAAAAGCTTCTTTATTTTGTTGAGTTGTCTAGATTTACAGGGATCTCCAACCTTGGCAACTTTAAGACTTGTGGTCTTCAACTCCCAGAATTCCACAGCCAGCAAAGCTAACAAAGCTGACTGTGGAATTCTGGGAGTTGAAGTCCACAAGTCTTACAGTTGCCAAGGTTGGAGACCCCTGGCTCTGTCTAGAACAATAATAAAGCAGTCTTTAAAAAATAAGTCAAATAATTTGAACATTCTACAGACATTTATAGTTATTCACTTACCCCCTTCCATCCAGTTCAGCAAAAAATAAAAATCTGCGTGTCTCTCCCAGCTATTTGCCTCCTTGCAGTTTCAGTTTCAGTTTCATTTTAGCACGTGGCAAGTCAGCTGTAGGTCGGGAAGCTGCTAGTGACTTGCTTGGCTTTACAGGCTCTTCCCTCTTTGCTGCAAACAGGTAAATTGCTGGAAGACAGAAGCCAAAGGGTGGGGGTGGCTGGGTGGGTGAGGCTACATTCGGTGTATAAGACGCACCCAAGTTTTCACCCTCCTTTTGGTGCGTCTTATACTCTGAAAAATACGGTATATTGCTTTTTAAGAAACATGGAAAATAATGAACCTAATTGTCTGTGTAGATTGTCAATCATTCAGGTCATGGTGGTCCCAAAGGTATTTTTCCAAAAGGCAACTGGACTTTCTTAGCTGAAGAACTTTGGATGAGAAGTGAAACATTTTCAAGGAAAAAACCAAGAAAGTCCAGTTGCTTTTTGGAAAAGCACTTTTGGGACAATGAACCTAATTATTTTGTGGTGTGTTCCTACAAAGGAAAAAAAAAGACATCTGGGAGTATCCCACATCGGATAATTGTAGCCATTTTGGCTCTAACTGTGAGAGATGGTACCTAAGAGGTGAGCTGGTGTCATGGACTGGTGTGAAGCAGCAGTTTCCGAGGAAGAAGGAACACATAACAGAAAGGGGGTGAAGGCAAGAGACAGCACAACCTGGAGTTGGATAGGAGACAGTGGAAGAGATAGCCACTCCCTAGAATCTCACAGGGTATATCTGTTAGGCTGAAGGTAGTAAGTGTTTAGTCTGACAAGATTCTGTCTATTGGGTGTGAGCAAATAAAGAACTGAACTTTGGCTGTGTCATGAATTTTAATGTGGAGAAAAGCAAAGTCTTACATTTAGGCAGGAAAAATCAAAGGTATAAGTACAGATTAGGTGAGACCTGGCTCAAAAACAGTCACTGTGAGAGGGACCTTGGAGTCCTAGTGGACGATCACTTAAACATGAGCCAGCCATGTGTGGCAGCAGCCAAAAAAGCTAATACAATCCTGGGTTGTAGAAACAGAGGCATAGAATCAAGATCACGTGAAGTACCAGTACCACTTTATAAAACCCTAGTAAGACCACACCTGGAATACTGCAACCAATTTTGTTCACCATGCTACAAAAGAGATGTTGAGACCTTGGAAAAAGTTCAGAGAAGAGCAGCTAAGATGATCAAAGGCCTGGAGACTCAAACATATGAAGAACGGCTGCAGGAATTGGGTTTGGCTAAAGAAAAGAAGAATTGGGGTGACATGATAGCAGTATTCCAGTATTTGAGAGGCTGCCACAAAGAAGAGGGGGTCAAATTATTCTCCAAAGCACCAGAGGGCAGGACAAGAAACAATGGTTGTGTCATGGTGTGATTTATTGCCTGTTATATGTATATGCAGGGAGAAGCATCCCTATCTAATATAATGGTTCATTCCTGAGCACGTGATTGATATGTTCTTGTACGCATGTGTGCATTCCAATCTCCTTTCTACCTTTCTTCTTCTGACTTCCAATGAGAGAAGTCGCATTTTATATTAGACATGTAATTAATCAGAATTTATTGTTTTTGTACCAAAATAAATATTTTAATTAGAACTTTAAACTGCAGTTTCATTTCTAATGTCTGAATTCCGGGAAAAGATCTATATCGCCTCTGTGAGATTTATTCTCACTCCGTCAGGTTGGAAACTAACTGAAGAAAGAAGCAACCTGGAATTAAGGAGAAACTTCCTAACAGTGAGGACAATTAACCAGTGGAACGTCTTGCCTCCAGAAGTTGTGGGTGCTCCATCACTGGAGGTTATTAAGAAGAGACTGGACAGCCACTTATATGAAATAGTCTAGGTCAGTGGTTCCCAACCTGTGGTACGTGTACCACTAGTGGTACGCGAGGGCCTTCCAGGTGATACGCGAACACTTTCGGGGTCATGAACGATTTTTAGTTAGTTATTTTTTACTTCACAAAAATGTTTACTCCTAACACAAGATAATCTGGCAACGATTTGCAACTGTTGCCACATGCCACCCACCTGGTCCCAGCGGCCCGTGAATTCAGTTGCTGGATGCGCGGGGCCAAAAAAGGAACGGTGACTGTTCTGAACTCTCAGCAGTCGCGCAGTAGAACCCTTGCGAGAAGGTGCGCGTCGTAGCGAGCTCTCGAGCTAAGGTTAATCTCACTCTGTTATTGTTAACACTATGTTCTCTTGACTCAAGTTACCCTTTGATATTCATTACTGCACCTCAGTGTGTATGTTACTATTTTTATTATTATTTTGTATACTTATTTTGTATACTTATGCCCTCGCATTGAGTTGTTGTTTTCGTAGTTGGTTTGCATGTTCTATTTGTACAATTATGGAAATAAAGTGATATCTGATCGAATTTAGTTTCTCTGGAACCAGGTGGTACGCGGCGACTGTACGGGACCTCCAAGTGGTACTCGATCACAAAAAGGTTGGGAACCACTGGTCTAGGTTCTCCTGCTTGAGCAGGGGGCTGGACTAGAAGACCTCCAAGGTCCCTTCCAGATTCTATTCTATTCTATTCTATTCTATTCTGTTCTATTCTATTCTATTCTATTCTTGGGCTGAAGCTGATAGGCTCTCACACTTTATGCTGCACTTCTGGAAATGAATGAGCCAAATGCAAAAGTTGATAGAATTTCTATAGCACCTTCTTCTAGCTGAGCAACGTAGAAGATGGTGGCTGGAGGTTTAAGTCCTTCTTTTTTATTTTTTTGGCTTGGAACTAAATCAATCTCACAGGAGATAAGCAAAAGGAAGCTTTTTAGTATTAAAAAGGAAAGGTAAGATAGAAACCCCTTTTAAGCATTAGGATGCAGACGTTCAGTGTGGAAGAAGATAATTACAAAGCTGCTTAGATCATTATAATATAACAGCTTGCAGATCGGTTTAAAAAAATAAAATTGCAAAAAGAAATCCCAGTGTTCGGTTAGAGATGAAAAGCCAAAATCTCCTAATCTCCAAAGACACCAGGGAAAAATTCAATTTATTACAGATGACAAGATTCTAACGGATATGTATATATGAAATATGAACAAAGGCTCAAATTAAACACCTAATTCTACAACTTGGACAGTGAGATAAAGAAAATGAGATTTAAGATGGCAGAGAAACAATAATTTAAAATCTAATAGAAGTTCCTGGCCATATGTATTTATCAATGGTTAGAGAAGTAATTTAGAGAAGTGTCATTCTGGTTTAATGGTGGATGCACCAGCCTAGAAAATGAGAGACCTTGAGTTCAAATCCCACCTTAGGCACAAAGCCAGCTGAGTTATCTTGGGCCAGCCACTTTCTCTCAGCCCTACAAAGGAGACAATGGAAAACCACTTCTGAAATATTGCTAAGAAAACTGCATGGACTCTCTCCCTCTTCTCTCTCCTCTCCTCTCTCTCTCTCTCCTCTCTCTCCCTCTCCTCTCTCCTCTCCTCTCCTCTCCTCTCTTTTCTGTCTCTCTCCTCTCTCTCCCTCTCCTTTCCTCTCTCTCCTCTCTCTCTCCTCTCCTCTCTCTCTCCTTTCCTCTCTCTCCCCCCCCCTCTCTCTCCTCTCCTCTCTCTCTTTCTCCCTCTCCTCTCCTCTCTCTCTCTCTCTCTCTCTCTCACACACACATACACACACACAACACACACACACACACACAACACACACACACAACACACAACACACACACACACCAAAAAAAGAAGTAGCATTTTCCATTTGAAGCAAGTTTCTTTCCATTTGAAGAGGCCTAAATAGAATGTTATATACCAACACTGCATCTGCATACTTATTCCAACTAGCTTGAAATGTTGATAGGCATTGAAAACATGAGCAGAAGTGTTACTACCACTTTATAATGCCTTGGTAAGAGCACACTTGGAATACTGCATCTAGTTTTGGTCACCAGGTTATAAAAAAAGGATGTTGAGACTCTAGAAAGAGTGCAGAGAAGAGCAACAAAGATGATTAGGGGACTGGAGGCTAAAACATATGAAGAACGGTTGCAGGAACTGGGTATGTCTAGTTTAGTGAAAAGAAGGACTAGGGGAGACATGATAGCAGTCTTCCAATATCTGAGGGGCTGCCACAAAGAGGAGGGAGTCAAGCTATTCTACAAAGCACCTAAACACAACACAAGAAGCAATGGATGGAAACTAATCAAGAGAAGTAACCAGAATTAACGAGAAACTTCCAACAGTGAGGACAATTAGCCAGTGGAACAACTTGCATCCAGAAGTTGTGGATGCTTAAGAAGAGATTGGACAACCATTTGTTTGAAATGGTATAGGACAGTGATGGCGAACCTTTTTTCCCTCAGGTGCCGAAAATGCACATGCGAGCGCTATCGAGCGTACACGTGTGCCCACACCCATAATTGAATGCCCCCTCACTGCCTCGCCCCCCCGCACATGCATGCACAGCTCCCCCGCTTCCTGACTTCCAGTGGTCCCGGTAGGCCCGTTTCTTGCCCTCCCCAGGCTCCAAAGGCTTCCCTGGAGCCTGGGGAGGGCGAAAATGCCTTTCCCCACCCCCTAGAGGCCCTCCGGAGGCCAAAAACACCCTCCCAGAGCCACCACGTGAGCCAAAAATTAGCTTGCTGGCACGCACATGCGCGCTGCAGCTGAGCTAGATCAATGGCTTGCGTGCCGGCATATATGGCTCCGCGTGCCACCTGTGGCACGTGTGCCGTAGGTTCGCCATCACGGGTATAGGATTTCCTGCTTGAGAAGGGGGTTGGACTAGAAGACCTCCAAGGTCCCTTCCAACTCTGTTATTCTGTTAGTTTGCCTTCTCTGTCCCACCTTGATTTTCTTCTGTCTTCTGCAGGTATCTTTAATACCATATTTTTCAGAGTATAAGACGCTCCTGACTATAAGACGCACCTATCTTTTTTGGGGAGGAAAACAAGGGAAAAAAATCTTCCTCTGCCTCCCAGCAATTTGCCTCTTTGCAGCAAACAGGAAACAGACTGTTTGAGTTTCACTTTCAGTTTAAGCACAGCCTGATTAGCACAAAGGGGAAAAAAAATCTGCCTCTGCCTCTCTCCTTGCAGCAAATAGCAAACAGGAAATAGTTTAAGCTTCAGCACAGCCTGATTAGCACAAGCAGGTAATTGTCGGTTGGATCGGCCTCCCGACAATCAGCTATTTCACGCTGCAAGGAATGCCATAGCCAATTGCCGCCTCCACGCACCCCATTTTTGGTGGGTGGGCTACATTCGGTGTATAAGATGCACCCAAATTTTCATGCTCTTTTGGGGGGGGGAAGTGCGTCTTATACTCCAAAAAATACGGTAAGTTTGGTTCATCAAAAAAAAATACATTCTTCTGGTGGTCCTGCTTTGATTTGGTAGCTACGTGTAGAATATGATCTAATGTATAAATTGCAATAGAGGAAAAATCTTGCAACTTTCTTTGCTTAAGCTTAGCCATTAAAAAATCCGTCTTGACTGCTAAGAACGTTGCAGAAGAATTTATCCTGATGATCAACTTGAGCAGTACAATGGTTATGTCAAGAAAGTAACACAAACCTTTGTTGGAATAGTCACGAGCTGGAAGAGTCATGTGGTAACTCAGTCAGCCAATGAGAGTAAAGTGCTACTGAGCATGTGCAAAGAATTAAGCTTGGGGCTGGGTGTGATTTCCAGTCTCCATTATGTGTCTCTCTCCACGAAGTCTCTGTAAGAAGTATGCTTTCAACTTGCTGTAAAGAAGAATGTATGGTACTGTAAATATTTTGATACGATTATAAAGAAGTTATTTGAATCAGCTAAATGCAGTCGACTGTAAGAGCTTCTGATTTATTTTGTTCAACACAGAATTAAAATTCTCTGATAAACTTCTTAAGAGGTAGATCTACCAGTGAAAGATCAAGAAGGACAAGCATTTACTCCAAACGAATCCTTCTCAGTGGAGGATCAAGTGAAAATATTGTGTAGATTGTGTCTCCTTGAGTTAGCTCTATACCTTTAATTCTGATCCGTTCAAATGATATATGGAAAGACCTGGCAGGAATAGCCAACACCCTAGATGATGGGCTCAAGATCCAGATGGATCTTGACAGACTTGGACCCTGGGCCCTATCTAACAAAATGAAATTCAATGTAGAGAAAAGCAAAGTCTTACACTTAGGCAAGAAAAACCAAAAGTACA
>JALIGW010000094.1:361247-403747 GCA_023053685.1 Diadophis punctatus similis
GTTGCTTCTCTCCTTGATTAGTTTCCATCTAGGTAGAACTCTTTACAACTCTCATGGATCGTGATGTAGTATGCCATCAAGTACAAACCATATTACAAGTCCTTCCTCTTCTTTCCAACTCAATCGAAAGTTGACAAGAAATTATGTCAAGGTTTTTTGGACTCTGGTCCTTTCTATTCAGCAGCCCTAAGGCGCTTGTCTCCTCTGATGAGACTGGAGGGACATAAAAACAACTTCAAAAATTGCTGTCCAGATTTCAGGCTATTTTTAATTTTGGCAACAACCCTGGCCAGGTGTTCTGTAGTCCATTTGACGAGCAGTATTTAATTTGATTTTACAGTTGTGATTCATGCACGGTTGAAGATTTATCTAACTGAGGTGATGGGCAGGGTTGGCACTGCCAGGATTAAAAACAAAATTGTTCTTTCAATAGAGGAGAAAGAGGTGCAATGAAACGTGTAGGTGACCTTGAGTTGAAAGGGACCTTGGAGGTCTTCTAGTCCAGCCCCCTGCTCAAGAAGGAGACCCTATGCCATTCCAGACAAGTGGCTCCAGTCTCTTTGTCAGGGTTCCAAGTAACATCCCCAACGAAAGAAGATTCCGAGGCTTGAGTTTCCTCAAAGTTCCATTTTATTAGAGATGTTATATTGGCACATCTGGGAAAACCCGAATCTGAAAGCTTCCGGTTTTCCACACCCAAAAGAAAGTTCAAGTCCCTGCCCCAGCACCCACATGTCCATCACATCATCCAATCAATGCACCATCCCAACTGGAGATGACTCCCAGGCACACCCTTCCAGGTGCAGTTAGACCACACCTAGAGTACTGCATCCAATTTTGGTCACCACACTGCAAAAAAGACATTGAAACTCTAGAGAAAGTGCAGAAGAGAGCAACCAGGATGATAAAGGATCTGGAAAATAAAACATACGAAGAGCGGTTGCAGGAACTGAGCTTGGCCAGTCTGGCGAAAAGAAGGACCAGGGGTGACATGATAGCAGTGTTCCAATACTTGAGGGGCTGCCACAGAGAGGAGGGGGTCAGGCTGTTTTCCAAGGCATCAGAAGGCCAGACAAGGAATAAGGGATGGAAGCTGATCAAGGAGAGATTCAACCTGGAAATAAGGAGAAACTTTCTGACAGTGAGAGCGATCAACCAGTGGAACAGCTTGCCTTCGGAGGTTGTGGGAGCTCCAACACTTGAGACTTTCAAAGGGAGATTGGACTGCCATTTGTCCGAATTGGTGTAGAGACTCCTGCTTGAGCAGGGGGTTGGACTAGATGACCTACAAGGTCCCTTCCAACTCTAATAACCTGTAAACCTGTAAACCTGCACACCCCTCCAGGTGCAGGGCAGAGTGACCTTGACTCTCAGAGAAAGGAATGTTATTTTGACTCTAGTTCCCCACTCACACAATCCCCCCTCCCAGTTTCCAACAGCACTAAATGTGGCAGGCCTGAAGATCCAATGTTCAAGATAATTTCCAGGCCTGAAACGCTTCTTAAAAGCCTCCAGTGATGGAGCACCTACAACTTCTGAATGCAAGTTGTTCCACTGGTTAATTGTTCCCACTGTTAGGAAATTCATCCTTAGTTCTAGGTTGCTTGTCTCCTTGGTTAGTTTCCATCCATTGTTTCTTATCTTGCCTTCTGGGTGCATTGGAAAATAGGTTGACCCCCTCTTCTTTGTGGCAGCCCCAGAGATATTGGAAGACTGCTATCATGTCTCCCCTAGTCCTTTTTTTCATTAAACTAGACATACCCAGTTCCTGCAACCGTTCTTCGTATATTTTAGTCTCCAGGCCCTTAATCATCTTAGTTGTCTTCTCTGCATTCTTTCCAAAGTCTCAACATCTTTTTAATAATGGTAAGATGTTACTTAGGAAGCAATCAGAGAAAAGATGCAGGAGCTCTAAGCGACTTAACTGATAGAGAAAGAAACTTAAAAATGGCAGGGGAAAGTTTTCCCTTTCAGGTTTTCAAGATTCTGTTAATGTAGCTTTACAATAAAGTGGAATTAGTTTATCCGCTCGTGTTCCTGTCTAGTTTACATCTGAAGAATGGTTGCAGGAATTGGGTCTGGCTAGTTTAAAGAAAAGAAGGACTAGGGGGTGACATGATAGCAGCATTCCAGTATTTGAGGGCTGCCAAAAAGAAGAGGGGGTCAACTTGTTCTCCAAAGCACCTGAATCAGTGGTGGGTTCCTACCGGAGCTGTCTGGTGCGTAGCTCCGGTAGGGAGCGGCCGATTGCACAATTTGCACGAGACCGCTCCGGAGCCGTCTTCGCCAGTCCGTCGTGCATGTCGCCATCTTTTTGTGAGAATTTTTGGGTGATTTTGCTTCTGCGCATTTGCAGAAGCAAAATTGTGCTGAAATCTCGCAAGGGGACGTGCGCACGTGCGAGATTTTAGCGAGATTTCACTTCTGCGCATGTGTGTATGTATGTATGTGTGTGTGTATATATATATATATATATATATATATATATATATATATATATATATATATATATATATATATATATATATATATATATATATATATATATATATATATATCCCCAAATTTATAATCGATCTTCCTTGAATTAAGAAATCATTAACAATGGCCGGAGCAAAACCAGAGCCCAAGTACACACCCGAGGATTGCAAACCTACAAAATGGGATTTACGAGCCAGATAATTTTGAGTTTCAGCAGCGTCCCATAATTAAGACTTATAAGTTCGTTCTCCACATCGTCAAGCATCTTCCATCAGCGGCAATAAACCGGAGTGGACTGGAAGAATTATCCGATGCTCCTATATTACATATACCGCGGCCTTCCTTTTCTCCTCCTTTGATAGCAAGAAGCCAAAAAAAAAAAAAAAGACCTTTAAAAGATTCTTTTTTCTTGCTTGCTTGCTTGCTTTCTGATCCAGGCATCAAAAACCGGGAGCCTTTGTGGCTTCCAAATCAAAGTCATTTTAAGGAGGATTTTTGAAAGCTTCTAAGTCCTAGCACCTAAGGAGGGAATTGCTATGATGTTATAATGAGATCCGTGGCAAGGCCTCGAGAAGGGGAGAATGGATTTTTCATTATGAGCGGCGCAGAAAATCCATTTAGATGCCCCCGCCTGATAAGGTGAGAGATGGAAATTTTTAGGGCTAGGAAGCATAATAATCAAATTGACTGGGGTCAGGAATGGTTTATCAACCATTATAGCCCCATTGTGCAAAATAGCAAGATTATGTCCAATCTCTACACCCTGCCTGGAAGAGCAATCAAGATTTCAACCAAGCAGCTTGATGAGGCAAGACCCCAATTGCTGTTCCATCTTTTTTGCTAAATGATAAAAAAGACGTGGGTAAAACGCCCTCAGTCAATCATTATCCTGGTTGTGCCAGACATTTTAAGCAGGCATTTCAATGGCACTCACGGTTTTATTAGGAGATGGGAAAGACCAATTCAGAGCCCCTGCATCCTTCTGGGGACAGCTGATAAGACAGCCCAATTCATTTAGACTTAACTTAATTGTATTCATCTATATATATATAAGCCAAATACCACTCACTCATCACGAAATCTCCAGAACTGTAAAGCCTACAAACTTGAAATTTGGCACGTATGTTCCTCTTAGCTTCTAAGTGCTCGCTAAGAAAGGATTTTTCAAAATGACCATCAGATCGTTAGTGTTTCTTATAAAGTATGATATTAATTAATATGCTCTGATGCTAAGGAGTTAGACGTTCTACTCCCCCTCCCCACCTGAAAAGAATTCTGTTCCAACTGCCAGTTGACTTATATTAACACGCTCTGATGCTACCCCTTCGCTAAACCGGGCGTGGGCATGGCCAGTGCGTGACTCATCCGGCCTGCGACTGGGAGTTTAGACATTCTACTCCCCCTCCCCACCTGAAAAGAACTCTGTTCCAATTGCCAATTGCCTTATATTAACATGTTCTGATGCTAAGGAATTACACATTCTACATAAATTTTCAAGCTTTAAGTGTCAATGTATTATGCCCGATCGTAACTACTCATTAATTTCCAAGCTTTAACTGTCCATTTATCAAGCCTGATCACATAGTTTCGTAGAAAAAGCAGTTACTAGTAAATTGATAAACCATTTGGTTACAGGGGTGAAATGCTCCCGGTTCACTCTTACCTGTCGGTCGTCGCAGAGCCGATGGAGCCAGTGGCGGGCACAGCGCAGGGCTGCCCCTGCCCGCTTCCCCCGCCCGCCTGGATGCCACCATTGAGTTCTTTTGCATTCTGTGCATGCAGAATGCTTTGCGCATGTGCAGAGGGCAAAAGAACTCAAATGGCGGCTTCCAGGTGGGCGGGGGAAGTGGGCAGAGGTAGCCCCATGCCGTGACTGCCATCGGCTCCATCGGCTCTGCAACGACCGACAGGTAAGAGTGAACCGGGAGCATTTCACCCCTGATTTGGTATTTGTGTATGAAGTTATTGCTAATTATTGACCAAAGCACCTGTAGGCAGGACAAGAAACAATAGATGGAAATTAACCAAGGAGGGAAGCAACCTAGAGATAAGGAGAAATTTCCTGACAGTGAGAACAATCAACCAGTGGAACAGAAGTTGCCTCCAGAAGTTGTGAATGCTCCAAACCTGGAAGTTTTTAAGAAGAGATTGGATAAGCATTTCTCCAAAATGGTTTAGGGTTTCCTACTTGAGCAGGGGGTTGGACTAGAAGACCTCCAAGGTCCCTTCCAACTCTGTTACTGTATTTAGCCTATAGAAATAGCCATGGTGCCTTCTATCTATTGTTATGGATCTAAAAGAATAACGGAATAATAGAGGTGGAAGGGATCTTGGAGGTCTTCTAGTCCAATCCCTTGCTCAAGCAGGAGACCCATACCATTTCAAACAAATGGTTGTCCAATCTCCTCTTAAAAACCTCCAGTGATGGAGCACCCACAGCTTCTGTGATTAATTGTTCTATCGGTCAGGAAAGTTCTCCTTAGTTCTAGGTTGCTTCTCTCTTTGACTGGTTTCTATCCATTGCTTCTTGTCCTGTCTTCAGATGCTTTGAATAATATGTTGACCCCCCTCTTCTTTATGGCAGCCCCTTATATATTTGGACACCGTTATCATGTCACCCCTAGTCCTTCTTTTCATTAAACTAAACGTACCAAATTCCTGCAACTGTCCTTTGCATGTTTTAGCCTCCAGTCTCCTAATCAACTTTGTTGCTCTTCTCTGCACTCTTTGTAGAGTCTCAACTTCTTTTTTTTATATCATGATGACCAACACAGAAATGACACCAATTGAGTCAGGCCATTTACCTATCTGGTTAGGAATGTCTGACCATTAACGTGATCGCCTAGACCCTGGTACCAAGTTGCTTAGGAATGTTTATAGAACAAAGGTAAGTTACCATATTTTTCGGAGTATAAGATGCACCCGAGTATAAGACGCACCTTAGTTTTGGGGGAGGAAAATAGGGGAAAAAATCTACCTACCAGGTATTCATCTGGCTAGCGTCCTGTTCAGCTTCAGCACATTATTTTATCCCCTGGTTAGGGCTGAAAAAGCCTTTTTCAGAGGGAGTAGGAATGAAAACAAGCCTTGAAAGACTTAGGGCAGGAAAAAACTATTTGGAAGGGAGTAGGAATAAAAATAAATGCAGCAAGCCAGGAAGATTGTTAGCACCGCGTTAGGGCTGAAAAGCACCGCTTTTTCAGAGGGAGTAGGAATGAAAACAAGCCTGCAAACACTTAGGGCTGGAAAAAATCTTCGGAGGGAATAGGAAGCCGGGAAGATCGTTAGCACCTCGTTAGGGCTGAGAAAAAAAGCTTCAAAAAAGCTACATTCGAAATATAAGATGCACCCAAATTTTCAGCCTCTTTTAGGGAGGAAAAAGGTGTGTCTTATACTCTGAAAAATACAGTAATTGGTAAGATAAAGGTTTAGCCTATATTTTAATCTTTAGCAGAACTGTTACTATGCCTCCTGAAGACATATGCATCTCCTAAACTTGTTGTTGTAGTGCGTGTTTGATGTTGCCTCTCCATCTTCGTCTGGCCTGCCTTGTGATCTTTGGCCTTCTCGTCTTTTGGAATCTGCCTGTGAATCCCGAGATCTATACCAATCTATAGCAGAATTGCATTTTTGTTAATTTGACGCTGCCATTTTGCTCAGATAAAGAATCCTACCCTGTGAAGCCTAAAAGGGGCTTTACTGGTAATCTATCACAACCCGCCATGGGCTATCTCAATGAGTTTAGGATGTAATAGGATTCTAATTACTATTCAATAGCCTGCACCCACCATGCTACTCCGAAATCCTTCTATTGATTGGAGTAAGGCATGCTAATTGAATGCCCCAAAAGTTGCCTCAGGAAAGTGTCGTTCTCATCTGTTGGACTTGTGTACTTGGGAAGAATCCGTTTAAGTTAAACAGCTGATTAGCTAAAACCTCTTGCTCCGTCAGTTCAGCTTCCTTCTGCAGGGATACTCGGTTCAGTGGCAGATTGAGAAAAGCAGAACAATGCATGTGGTTTGGCGCTTATGTTGTAGAATGGAAGTTTAATGAAATCAGAGTCATTAGATGTCTATGGAGATACTCAGTCATCCAGGTCATGCTTGTCCCAAAGGGGATTTTTCAACAGGCAACTGGGCTTTGTTTTTCCTTTATGTTGTTTCACTCCTCATCCAAGAACAGAAGAAGCTTCTTGGATGAGAAGCGAAATGTCTTCAAGGAAAAACAAAGAAAGTCCAGTTGCCTCTTGAAAAAAAGCACCTTTGGGACAGAGGCATGAGAGGTCGTCTTAAACTTACAACCAGTTTTTTTTTAACCACTGTTTGAAATCACTGAGCCCTTTGTCTCAGTGCAGCAGGTGTCCAAATGAAGTCAGAGATGCTGACACAAACTTGTACTTTTATATAAATAAGTATATTTTACAACTATATATACAACAAACAAGATAGTCAGCAAACAGGAGCATCATGAGGTAAATCACAGAGCACGCAGGGCACACAGAAGAAAAAGGCGGGAAAAAAGGGAAACACCCCTCCACGCCCACAGCAACCAATCACAGCCCAGATTGCCTCACGCTGGAGCCAGCACTCCCCAAACAGTTACAACTGTGTGTTCTGCCTCACGGCACAACCCCGCTGCCCCAGCTACTCAATTTCTATATCTTAACACTTTGACATTAAGCTGGCATTTAAAGCTAATGTGAGTAAATAAATAGGTGGTACCTATTTATTTACTTGCATGTTCATGCTTTCAAACTGCTAGGTGCACAGGAGCTGGAGAAAGGAACAGGAGCTCACCCCGTCGTATAACACTTGAATCTCGAACCTGGGCTGTCAGTTTTCCAGCTGATAAGCTCAGTGTCTTTAATCGTTGAGCCATGGCTTATATAAATTTTCCAAACTTCCTTATCATCTGGACCTGAGATGGTCCATAGAGGTTCATGTCCATGTATTTGGGAGTCAGGAAGTCTACAGTGTGAACAGAGAGTAGTTTGGCTGCTTGAAATTGCTACTTTCATGCTTTTGCGTTCTCCAGTGTGCAACATTGAGGACAAACTAACTCCCCACAAGATGGTTGATGGCGTTCCCCTAGTCCTTCTTGTTAGACTAGATGTACCCAATTCCTGTAACCGTTCTTCATATGTTTTAACCTCCAGTCCAGGAAATGTCTCCCTAGTTCTAGGTTGGATGTCTCCTAGATTAATTTCCATTCATTGCTTCTTGCCCTGCCTTCATGTGCTTTGGAGAATAGGTTGACCCCTTCTTCTTTGTGGCAGCCCCTCAAATACTAGAACACTGCTGTCATGTCACCCCTAGTCCTTCTTGTTGGACTAGACATACCCAATTCCTGCAACTGTTCTTCATATGTTTTAGAGTCCAGTCCAGGACATTTCTCCCTAGTTCTAGGTTGGATCTCGCTTGGATCTCTCCTTGATTAATTTCCATCCATTACTTCTTGTTCTGCCTTCAGCTGCTTTGGAGAATAGGTTGACCCCCTCTTCTTTGTGGCAGCCCCTCAAATATTGCTATGATGTCACCTCTAGTCAAACAAAAGGACAACCAGCAGGCAAAGTGGATGGACTCAGTTATGGTGGTGATGAAATCACCTTTAGAAGACTTAAAGGACCAGGTTATATAGACAGACCACCATGGAGAAAATCTATTTACATGTTTGCTAAACATCAATGCTGACTTGATGGCACATACTCAGTCATTACTGCAACTTCTGTTCAGTGAGATAGCCAAATGGATAATAGAAGTTTGGAGTTTGATAATAGAAGTTTGATCCCACAGAGTGGGCCTCCTCCAGGTCCCATCAGCCAAACAATGTCGGTTGGTGGTTGGTGGGTCCACGGGGGAGAGCCTTCTCTGTGGGAGCTCCATCTCTCTGGAACCAACTCCAACCAGAGATCCGGACCATCCCCACTCTACTGGCCTTTCGCAAAGCTGTGAAAACAGGGCTCTTCCGGCAGGCGGGGTGAAGAAGAAGAACATTAGATTCCCCCATGTATGCATGGTTTTTTTTAACATTATGTTATGTTTTTTTTAATGTTATATATTATTGTATTGTTCTTATACCTGTTGTACGCCGCCCTGAGTCCTACGGGATTGGGCGGCCTATAAGAACTTTTAATTAAATTAAATTAAATTAAATTAAAGTTTAGAACTTCCCAACTTTAAGTACCAAATTTGTGCCCTGCTCTTACAACATTTATGCTTCAAAAGCTGGCAGATTGTCAGGAAATCTCTCTTTTTTTGCACCTGCTCCTGCCCCAAAATGATTCAATTGACACGGCCTGAGTTTTTCTATTTTATCTCACTTCGACTACTTTATCCGAGGGCGAACAGACCTAAATAGGCTTTCTTCATTTCTCCAGTCACTTTCCAAAAGAGATTTTCAGACAGATTCTTATCCTTTTTCCTCCGCATGAACTTTTATTTTTTAAAAAATCCGAGGAACCAAACTCTCAAGCCATTTATAGGCAGCGAGAAGTTACACATTTTCATAGCTGTGAAAAAAAACGGCTGCAAATTTGAATCCGGCTTTTTCAGGAAAAATGTGTTCAGTAACGGTATCAATTGCCTAAGCAGAAAACTTTCTGGAATGATCTCTAATAACATACTATTTCCAGGAATCTCTCTAATAACTTTACTCTCTCTAATAACATACTACTTTCAGGAAGCTCGCTGTTAAGGAGTTATTATGCTGTTAAGCACATACACAGCAAAATGTGCTGTAGTAATGGTGTTGCAGTTTGATATGAATGC
Source organism: Diadophis punctatus similis (assembly GCA_023053685.1). NCBI lineage: Eukaryota > Metazoa > Chordata > Lepidosauria > Squamata > Dipsadidae > Diadophis > Diadophis punctatus. The sequence continues at coordinate 370,496 of JALIGW010000094.1, forward strand.
TATTCAGTCAATAAAGAGAATATCTTTAGTATGTACAAAGTAGTTTTTACTTGAATAGTAGCAAAGTTAAATAGGAAGTCCAAGTCATACACAGTTATTCAGTCAATGCGAAGTTTCTTCTTCTTGCCTATCTTTGTTTTAACTCACAAAGATTACAGCTATCACTTAATTCTATACCAGTGATGGCGAACCTATGGCACGGGTGCCACAGGTGGCACGCGGAGCCATATCTGCCGGCACGCGAGCCGTTGCCCTAGCTCAGCTCCAGCACGCATGTGTGTGCCCACCAGCTGATTTTTGACTCACACAGAGGCTTTGGGAGGGTGATTTTGGCCTCCGGAGGGCCTCTGGGATGGCGAGGGGGAATGTTTTCGCCCTCTCCAAGCTCCAAGAAAACCTCTGGCGCCTGGGGAGGGCAAAAAAAAGGTCCTACCGGACCCACTGGAAGTCGGGAAATGGGGGGTGGGGGGTCGCTCATGCATGTGCAGTGGGGTGGGGCGAGTGGGGGCTTTAAATTATAGGTGTGGGCACGTAAGCACGCGCGATAGCACGCGCACGCACTATTTTGGCACCCGAGGGAAAAAAGTTTCGCCATCACTGTTCTATACTATCACAGATAGTAACTCTTCTCTTCACAGCAATTGCACACAGTCATAAAGTAATCTACTCCTCAGTAAAGCAGCAGAGAGTCTTCAATCACCGTCAAACACCACTCACCGCACTAAACCACACTAAACCACCAACCACCAACCACATTGAGCATGCTCTCTTGCTTGCTTATATAGTAATCATCCACAATGCATTTAAAGCAATATACACATAACAATGATTTGTGGCTTAATCATATATTAACACACCCAATCATTTGAACAGGGTTCTAACACTCTCTAATAACTTTACTCTCTCTAATAACATACTACTTCCAGGAAGGTTGCAAGAAGCAGCTGTCACTAACATATCGTATCATCATATGACTGAGAGCTGGTTGTACAACGGACGGCTATGTAAATGTTGTAAACGAACGCTAAACATATACATGTGTTTAATTTTATATATGTAAAGTTACGGGAGTCAGTTTTGTCTAGTGGTTAAGGCACAAGGTGAGCAAGAAGGGGACAGTGAGTTCTAGTTCCGCCTTAGCCATGAAAGCCAGCTGGGTGACTTTGGGCCAATCACCAGGAGATGGTGAGTTCTAGTTCTGTGTTAGGCATGAAAACCAACTAAGTGACTTTGGGTCAATCCCAGGAGAGGATGAGTTATAGTCTCACCTTAAACATGAAAGCCAACTAGGTGACTTAGGACCAGTCACTAGGAGACAATGAGTTCTAGTCCCAGTTTAGGCATGAACATCAGATGGGTGATTTTGGGCCAATTACCAGGACACTGTGAGTTCTAATCCCATTTTAGGCATGAAAGCCGGCTGGGTGACTTTGGGCCAATCACCAGGAGATGGTGAGTTCTAGTTTTGCGTTAGGCGTGAAAACTAAGTGACTTTGGGCCAATCACAAGAGAGGATGGGTTCTAGTTCCGCCTTAGTGATGAAAGACAGCTGGGTGACTTTGGGCCAATCTCCAGGAAACAATGAATTCTAGTCCCAATTTAGGCATGAAAATCATCTGGGTGAATTTGGGCCAATCACCAGGAGACTGTGGTTTCTACTTCCACTTTAGGCATGAAAGCCGACTGGGTAACCCTGGGCTAGTCCCTCTCTCTCTCTCAATCCAGCCCACCTCACAAGATTGTTGTTCTGGGGAAAACAGGAGGAAGAGGGTGTTGTAGATATCTTTGTTGTCTTGAGTTATTTGTAAGTAACTGAAAACAAATAAATAAATAAGAATGCAAACTGATTTTTTTTTTTGGTACAGGTAAAATTAATGCTAGCCAGATCAAAACCTTGTTACTGCTTATTTCCTATGAATCTGCAGGAAATGCATAATTCATTCCCCGAAGTAGGTGGCTGTGGCTGACAGACTGATTAACTGCCCCATTTAAAGCTTCTTGAGCACGTGAAAATTGCAGTGAGATTTGCAAAGGCAACAGGCCATGCATTGTTCAGCAACAGTTCATATTAATCCAGGGTTTGATTTACACTTCTCTAGATAGTAAAGATGTAGTTCTTAGGTTATATATTTCTTTTGTACCGAAATAAATATTTTGTTATTTTTAGACTTTATACTCGAGTTTCATTTGTTAAGGATTAGATCCAAAGGGAAAGAGAAAGTGCAGAAGAGAGCAACCAGGATGATAAAGGGTCTGGAAAATAAAACATACAAAGAGCGGTTGCAGGAACTGAGCTTGGCCAGTCTAGCGAAGAGAAGGACCAGGGGTGACATGATAACAGTGTTCCAATACTTGAGGGGATGCCACAGAGAGGAGGGGGTCAGGCTGTTCTCTATGGCACCAGAAAGCCAAACAAGGAATAATGGATGGAAGCTGGCCAAGGAGAGATTCAACCTGGAAGTGAGGAGAAACTTTCTGACGGTGAGAGCGATCAACCAGTGGAACAGCTTGCCAGTGGAGGTCGTGAGAGCCCCAACACTTGCGACCTTCAAGGGGAGACTGGACTGCCATCTGTCTCAAATGGTGTAGGAACTCCTGCTTGAGCAGGGGGTTGGACTAGATGACCTACAAGGTCCCTTCCAACTCTAATAATAAATCTAAATCTAAAATCTATCACCTCTAAGATTTATTTTCTCATTCCGTCACTCACTCACTCTCTCCCTCCCTCCCTCCCTCCCTCCCTCCCTCCCTCCCTCTCTCTCTCTCTCTCTCTCTCTCTCGCGCTCTCTCTCTCTCTCTCTCTCTCTCTCTCTCTCTCTCTCGGCATTGTGTACAATTAAGTCAACTTTGCATGTGAACGGCAACCATGGCTCACATCTGTAGTGTTTTGTGTGTTTTACAAGAGGGAAAACTATCCAGGCAATTATTCCAAAGGTGCTTTTTTCAAAGGGCAACTGGACTTACTTTATTTTTTTTCCCTTGAAGACATTTTCCTTCTCATCCAAGAAGCTTCATCAGTTCTGACTGAATGGTGGAGAATGAAAAGATTTATATGCATAAATATACCTATTCAGGGGTGAAATGCGACCAGTTCGACGAAACGCAAAGCGCATACTTCCGAACTGGTAGGGAAGGTAAGTAGATTTAAATCGCTGCTATAAATACTTATATGGATATATTAAGACTTGAATAATAGGCCCCATTCAACAAAATGAAATTTAATATGGAGAAAAACAAGGTTTTAAGCTCAGGCAGGAAAAATCAAAGGTACAAGTCAGGGGCGGGTTGCTTCTTCTTCGCGATACCGGTGCACTGTGCGCGCATCGCCATGTTTTGGCGCAAATGTGCTTGCTACGCATGTGCATGCCCTTGCGCGATTTTTCTTCCTGCGCATGCGCAGGAAGCAAAATCTCGTGAGAGGACGCGCACACACACGATTTTGGTGCTTTTTTTCCTTCCACGCATCCCCTCGAGAGATTTTGCTTCCATGCATGCGCAGGAAGCAAAATCAGGCCAAAAATCCCCCCCAAAAAGATGGCGCCACACGACAGACCAGCAAAGACAGCACCGGAACTGTCGTGCGCAAATAGCACCATCTGCTGGCCGCTACTGGTACTGTAGAGTGGACCGCGCCGGTAGGAACCCACCACTGGTACAAGTACAGATTAGACAAAACCTGGCTCAAAATCAGTAATTCTGAGAGGGACCTTGGAGTCCTAGTGGCCGATCACTTAAACATGAGCTAGCCGTGTGCAGCGGCAGCCAAAAAAACTAATAAAATCCTTGGGTGTATAAACAGAGGCATAGAATCAACATCACGTGAAGTATTAGCTTAACTCTATAAAGCCTTAGGAAGACCACACCTAGAATACTGCATCCATTTTTGATAACCACATTACAAAAGCAATGTTGAGACTTTGGAAAAAGCGCAAAGAAGAGCAACTAGGCTGATTAAAGGCCTGGAGACTAAAAAAAAATGAAGAACGGTTGCAGGATTTGGGTTTGGCTAGTCTAGAGAAAAGAAAGACTAGGGGATATGAAAGCAGTTTTACAGTATTTGAGGGGCTGCCACAAAGAAGATTGGGTAGACTTATTTTCCAAAGCACCAGAGGATAGAACAAGAAACAATGGATGGAAACTAATCAAGGAGAGACACAACCTGGAATTGAGGAGAAACTTCCTAACAGTGAGGACAATTAGCCAGTCGAACAATTTGCCTCCAGAAGTTGTGGGTGCTTCATCACTGGAGGCTTTTAAGAAGAGGCTGGACAGTCACCTGTCTGAAATGGTATAGGATCTCCTGCTTGAGCAGGAGATTGGACTAGAAGACCTCCAAGGTCCCTTCCAGATCTATTCTGATTGATTGACATCCAGGCAATTGAGAAGACAAATGGATAGTATGCAGCAATGATTGAGATTCACCTCTCAAATAGACAGCGTGACTCTTCGGTTTGAATTCACCCATCTCTAGTCATAAAATTGGCGTATTTTGCTCATCCTTTGTTAAACGTGTTCAGGCAAACATAAGTCAATTATAGGACATAATGTTGCCTGAACACAACAGAATTGGTATTTTGCAAAAGCCTCGCCCATCGGCCGCAGTTCTATAGATGAATCCCCAGAAGGGTAGTTTAAGCATTTGACATCATGAAACGTTTTCCGTTTGCCTGCTCGCACGACACATTTTATTCAAGCTCTCTCTTTATTCCAGTGGCCCAAAGGGAGGCACTGACAGAAGGAAAAATGGAATGCAGATGTTGGTTCTCTGTTTTTATCTGAAGTTGGGAGATCAAATACAGAAGCACTGGGCATTGTTGTGAATCAATGCCGTCTAATTGTGCCATTCCTAAAGGGATTGTAGGTGATTAAGCCCATCCTATCGCAAGCGGGATTCCCAGAGCCATTAAATAAATAAATTAAAAATTGGAATGCAATGCAATGGAATTGTTTCTGCAGAAAATCCAGAATAAATTAAAATTGCAATGCAATACCATTGGTGTTTCCAAAATCCAGGGAGAATGGATCGGATTGCAAACTTGATGGATGGATTTCTTGAGTGCAACCTAAGGTAAACAAGGCGCAACATGCATTGTATGTCATCCTACTCCAGTTTGGGGTTTTATTGTTTAACTTTTAAAAAAAAGACACAATCTAGCCTGGGAATTGCATATAGGAAAGATGGAAATTTGCATTTTCCCTTCCTTCCTTCCTTCCTTCCGTCCTTCCTTCCTTCCTTCCTTCCTTCCTTCCTTCCTTCCTTCCTTCCTTCCTGTCTTTCTTTCTTCTGCAATCTTCCTTCCTACCTTCTTCCTTCCTTCCTTCCTTCCATCCTTCCTTTCTTTCTTCCTTCCTTCCTTCCTCCCTCCCTCCCTCCCTTCCCTCCCTCCCTCCCTCCTTGCCTCTCTCCTTTCTTCCTTCCTTCCCTCCTTTCACAGTCTTTCTTTCTTCCACAGTCTGTCTGTCTGTCTTCCTTCCTTCTCACTCTCTTTCCTTCCTTCCTTCCTTCCTTCCTTTTTCTTTCTCTCCATCTCTCTCTCTTTCTCTCTTCCTTCCTTCCCTCTCTCCTTCCTTCCTTCCCACTCTCTCCTTCCTTCCTTCCCTCCTTTCACAGTCTATTTCTTTCTTTCTTTCTTTCTTTCTTTCTTTCTTTCTTTCTTTCTTTCTTTCTTTCCTTCTTTCCTTCCTTCCTCCTTCCCTCCCTCCCTTCCCTCCCTCCTTCCCTCTCTCCTTTCTTCCTTCCTTCCCTCCTTTCACAGTCTTTCTTTCTTCCACAGTCTGTCTGTCTTCCTTCCTTCTCACTCTCTTTCCTTCCTTCCTTCCTTCCTTCCTTCCTTCCTTCCTTCCTTCCTTCCTTCCTTCCTTTTTCTTTCTCTCCATCTCTCTCTTTCTCTCTTCCTTCCTTCCCTCTCTCCTTCCTTCCTTCCCACTCTCTCCTTCCTTCCCTCCTTCCACAGTCTATTTCTTTCTTTCTTTCTTTCTTTCTTTCTTTCTTTCTTTCTTTCTTTCTTTCTTTCTTTCTTTCTTTCTTTCTTTCTTTCTTTCTTTCTTTCTTTCTTTCTTTTCTTCTTTCCTTCCTTCCTTCCTCCCTCCCTCCCTCCCTCCCTCCCTCCTTCCTTCCTTCCTTTCTATCTGACTTTTAAAGAGCTTCCAGTTTTGACATAGAACTATAATTATTTAAACAAAACAAAGATTTGAATGAAATGGTTGCATTTGTTTTATAGAAAATTGTATTGTTTTGGGGGGAAAATGGAAAAGAAACAAAATGAACCAAAGGCATATATACAGACAAAAACTGTTCCAAGATTTCGTGATCATTCATTGTAATGTTATACAATCATTAACAACAACAAATTAATGTTAATTAATTGACATTAATTAACAACAAATTAATGCAGTGCAGAATTCTAAATGGTTTTGCTTCTCCGGGGCAAATTACCTCATAGGGTATGAGATAATCCTATAAAATGGAAGGCTGTTTGAATAACCAGCATTAAGAGATTAAAAAAAAATGATTTTAGCAATCTGGAGCATGCTGTTTCCAAGCCAAGGTGGAAGATTTCAACTAATCACAATATATCAGGAATGAAAAACTTTCATATTTATTTGAAATTTATCTGAAATGGTATAAGGCAGGGGTCTCCAACAGTGGTGGGATTCAAATAATTTAAGAACCGGTTCTCTGCCCTGATGACCAGCTGGTTGGGCGTGGCCATGGTGGGCATGGCCAGGGGGTGTGACAGGCAGCACTTGGATTCCTGCACCCTCCTGGGAGCAAAAACGGGCTGCAGGGGCGATGTGTCACCCCCCACACCCCGTTTAGGGCCTAGTAGGCCACTCTGCAGCCTCCTGGGAGTGAAAATGGGCCACGGGGGGGGGTCACACGCTGCGCCCCCTCGTGGCCCATTTTGGGCCTAGGAAGCCTCCCTGAAGCCTCCTGGGAGCAAAAACGGGCCATGGGGGCGCGCAGCCCCCCCTCACACCCCATTTTGGATCTAGGAGGCCTCCCTAAAGCCTCCTGGGAGCAAAAACAGGCCACCGGGGGGTGCACCATGCCCCCTTGTGCCCAGTTTTGGGCCTAGGAATCCTCCCTGAAGCCTCCTGGAAATGAAAACAGGCCATGGGGGGGCGTGCAACCCCCCATGCCCCATTTTGGGTCTAGGAGCCCTTCCTACACTAAGGTGACCAGACGTCCCGATTTTGGCGGGACAGACCCGCTTTTTAATCATTTGTCCCACGTCCCGCCCGCCCTCTTAAAAAGTCCCGATTTTTTAAAACAATGCCCGACTAGGGCATTCTTTCAAAAAATCGGCCTGCAGGCACTCGAGGACGGCCAGGTTGGGCCCAGCCGCAGGGGCAGCAGCAGCAGCAGCAGGCCCTCTCAAAATCGGGACATCTGGTCACCTTACCTTGGGGAGGAGCGCCGAGCGATAGGCGGGGAGGCCCGGCCGGCTTCTGTGAGCTCCTTCCTTCCCTCCCTTCGTCCCTCCCTCCTTTCCTTCCCTGCCCGCCTTCCCCTCCTGGCCGCTGCCTGCTCGGGGTCCGGGGAGCACTTCTGCGGGAGACTGGCCGGTAAGTGAGCCGGGGGGGCGGGGGGTTGTATGCTTGGCAAGCCTTCCCAATCCCGGGGCTCTTTTGCAAAGGGAGCAGCTGCTCTCGCAAAGCCCCGCGGGCGCCCGGTTGCAAAGCCCGCCCGCCCGGCCGGCTCTCGGCCCCACCTGCCTGGCGGAGGGCGCTCCCCTCCGCCGGCTCCTCCTCCTCCTCCGCCCGGGCCCTTCCCGGCTGCCCGAGCTCCGTCCCTGCCTCGGCAGCACACTCGGGGAGGAACAGCCGGCTCGTGGTCTCCCATCCCGCTGCTCACCTTTTCCACCAGCAATTCCAACAGCCAGGTGTAATTCAGCATCAGGGCTACTAAAGGGCGACTTGCGCGCCGCCTCCGCGGTCCAGGCTGCCGGCAAAGGGGGAGACGAGCGGTCTAAAAGCAGAGGTGGGATCCTACCTCTGATTGCCGGTGCGGTTAATTGCTGACTTCGCGGCAGAGCCGAAGATTCTGTTCGAGCCTGCTCCCGTTCGCGGAGCGGGAGCCTTTCCCGGGCGCTTTCCCCGCCCGCATGGATGCCGCTGGCGGCATCCATGCGGGCGGGGAAAGCGCCTGGGAAAGGCTCCCGCTCCGCGAACGGGAGCAGGCTCGAACAGAATCTTCGGCTCTGCCGCGAAGTCAGCAATTAACCGCACCGGCAATCAGAGGTAGGATCCCACCTCTGGGGAGGCGGGAGGCGAGGAAAGGCCTCCCGCCTCTCCCCCCCCACCTGGACGCCGACATTAGCCGTCTTTTGCCCTCTGCGCATGCGCAGCGTTCTGCGCATGCGCAGAGGGCAAAACTCAAATTGCGGCGTCCAGGCGGCCCCGCCCCCCCGTCGGTGTCCCGCTTAAGAAAAAAAAATCTGGTCACTTTATCCTACACTTATCTAGAAGCCAAAATGGGGCACATGGGGATTCCTGGAAGGGGTGGGGATGGGAGTGGTGGAGCCATCCAGCAATCTAACTACCAGTTTGCTCGAACCATCCCGAAGCGGCTGAATCCAACCAACCTTGGCAACTTTAAGACTTGTGGACCAACTCCCAGAGTTCCCCAGCTAGCTTTGGACTTGTGACGTCCACATGTCTTAAAGTTGCCAAGGTTGGATGCCCCTGGTATAGGGTCTCCTGCTCGAGCAGTGAGTTTTGACTAGGAGACCTCTAGGAATCCCTGCCAACTCTATTATTCTATGCTCTGTATTGTTGCTGAATTCAATTTTCACTTTGATTCCTGATCATCATTAGGAGCCGAGGTGGCGCAGTGGTTAAAAGTAGCACTGCAACCTTCAGCTGATTGCTAGTTCAGCAGTTCAAATCTCACCAGGTTGACTCAGCTTTCCATCCTTCCGAGGTGGGTAGAATGAGGACCCAGATTGTTGGAGGCAATATGCTGAACTCTGTAAACTGCTTAGAGAGGGCTGTAAAGCACTATGAAGCGGTATATAAGTCTAAGTGCTATTGCTATCCTGAGGAGGTTTCCGGGAATTTTATTCGGGAATACCTGGAACATTATATCTTCTTCATCCCTTAAGGAAATCACACACTATAAAAACAAAGTTTTGAGGACATCAAGGTGATCACAAATGGTGCAAATCTCCTGTCTCTTCACCCGTCCTTTGGTAGTAGGTAACTGGATCAGTGGAGTATCGTTTATTTATTTTTTATTCGTTAGATATTTATCCCGCCTTTATTACTTTATAAGTGACTCAAGGCAGTGAACATGTCCAATAATCTTTCATCTCCTATTTTCCCCAGAACAACAACCTTGTGAGGTAGGTTGGGCTGAGAAAGAGGCACTGGCCTATACTCACTGTGTCAGCTTTCATGCTTAAGGTAGGACTAGAACTCACCATCTCCTGGTTATTGAACCAAAGTCACCCAACTGGCTTTCATGCTTAATGTGGGACTAGAACTCACCGTCTCCTAGTGACTGGCCCAAAGTCACCCAGCCACTTTCACGCCTAAGGTGGGACTAGAACTCACCGTCTCCTGGTGAATAGTCCAAAGTCACCCAGCCACTTTCACGCCTAAGGTGGGACTAGAACTCACCGTCTCCTAGTGACTGGCCCAAAGTCACCCAGTGGGCTTTCGTGCCTAAGGCAGGACCAGAACTCTTGATTTCTAAGCCAGCACCTTAAACACTGCACAAAACTGACTTCGACTCTCTGCATGATGTCACCCAGGAAGCTGCTATTGCTCATTCTGGATAAATTATAGCAATAATGACGTTCCCTAGTTGGATAATGAAATGTCTGAAAGGAAACCACCAAGCTCAGAGAGAACCAAGTACTCTATGTACTCATCAAACCAGGACTGGAATCAGAGGTTAAAGTTGTTACACAATTTTCTCAATCCCAGCAGTTCACTGTTCACCTTCTGGGACTGCCAAAAAACCAAACAGCCTCTTCAGGCACGTTGAGAAAGTCAACAGGTACTATAAGATAGGGGGGAAGGGAGGGAGGGAGGGAGGGAGGAGAGAGGGGGAAGGGAGGGAGAGAGAGAGAGAAAGAGAGGAAGGGGGAGAGAGGGGGAGGGAGAGAGAGAGAGAGAGAAAGGGGGAAGGAGGCAGAGAGAGAGGGAGGAAGGATAGATAGATAGATAGATAGATAGATAGATAGATAGATAGATAGATAGATAGATAGATAGATAGATAGATGGATGGATGGATGGATGGATGGATGGATGGATGGATGGATGGATGGATGGATGGATGGATGGATGGATGGATGGATGGATGGATGGATGATAGGTAGGTAGGTAGATAGGTAGGTAGGTAGGTAGATAGATAGATAGATAGATAGATAGATAGATAGATAGATAGATAGATAGATAGATAGACAGACAGACAGACAGACAGACAGACAGACAGACAGATGATAGAGGATGGATGGATGGATAGATAGATAGATAGATAGATAGATAGATAGATAGATAGATAGATAGATAGATAGATAGATAGATAGATAGATAGATAGATAGATAGATAGATAGATAATGATGATGGATGGATGGATGGATGGATGGATGGATGGATAGATGGATAGATAGATAGATAGATAGATAGATAGATAGATAGATAGATAGATAGATAGATAGATAGATAGATAGATAGATAGATAGATAGATAGATAGATGATGGATGGATGGATGTACGGACAGACGGACAGACAGAGGGGGGTGGAGTCTCCTGCTTATTTGTATACATTAAAGCACATTACAAAGAGGCCTTCTGAAAAAAGAGTGAGATTTATGGTGATGCCATCAGGAATCATTTAAACCCACCAACATAAAAGCTCTAAAAACGATGCACCAGATAGCTGCCTAACTAGACATCTGGAATGATCTCCGCAGACTGGATGCCTCCAAGGAAAGACAGCAGCCACCGAGGGGAACTGTTGATTTGAAGCTACTATCTTGCAGCCTTCATATATCTTAATCTCATAAGGGGCTGTCAAACTTATTTTCCCCATTAATTCACACTTTATCATAACAATTAGTCATTTGTGAAATTACAGCACACAATTTGTTAGTGCATGCATTTGCAATTTGTAGCTTGCAATTAGTGCTCGCATTTGTCTGGCAGGGGGCCAGCAAGAGGTTTCTGGCTGGCACACTCTTTCCCGACTCTTTTCGATTCTCTGCCCTTCTTCCTTCTGCACACCTAGCTTGAGAGGCAGGTCGGTCTAGTGGTTAAAGCCTCAGGCTAGAAACGGGGAGAGAGACCGGGAGTTCTACTCCTGCCTTAGCAACAAAACCAGCTGGATGTCCTTGGGCCAGTCACTATCTCTTAGCCCTAGGAAGGAGCATAAAACATATCATAGAATTGGAAGGGATCTGGGAGGTCTTCTAGACCAACCCCCTGCTCCAGCAGGAGACCTATATCATTCCAGACAAATGGTTGTCCAGTCTCTTTTTGAAAGCCTTCAGTGAGGGAGCACCCACAACTTCTGAAGGCAAATTATTCCATTGGCTAATTGCTCTTACCATTAGGGAATTTCTCCTTAGTTCTAGGTTGCTTTTCTCCTTGGTTAGTTTCCATCCATCACTTCTTGTCCTGCCCTCACGTGCTTTGGAGAATAGCTTGACTCCCTCTTCTTTGTGGCAAACCCTGAGATATTGGAACACTGCTATCATGTCTCCCCTAGTCCTTCTTTTCATTAAACTAGACATACCCAGTTCCTGCAACCGTTCGTCATATGTTTTAGCCTCCATCATTTCTGTAGCTCTTCTCTGCACTCTTTCTGCAGTTCACACATCTTTTTTTGTATCGTGGTGACCAGAACCAGATGCAGCATTCCAAGTGTGGTCTTACTAAGGCTTTGTAAAGCAGTACTAGAACTTCATGTGATCCTGCTTCTATCCCTCTGTTAATGCAGCTCAGAAATGCATTGGGTTTTTTGGCTGCTGCCGCATACTGTTAGCTCATATTTAGAATGGAATAGAATGGAATGGAATGGAATGGAACGGAACGGAACGGAACAGAACAGAACAGAACAGAATAGAATTTAGAATAGAATAGAATAGAATAGAATAGAATAGAATAGAATAGAATAGAATAGAATAGAATAGAATATAGAATGGAAAATAGAATGGAATGGAATGGAATGGAATGGAAAAGAATAGAATAGAATAGAATAGAATAGAATAGAATAGAATAGAATAGAATAGAATAGAATAGAATAGAATAAGAAAAAGGAATGGAATGGAATGGAATGGAATGGAATGGAATAGAATAGAATAGAATAGAATAGAATAGAATAGAATAGAATAGAATAGAATAGAATAGAATAGAAGCTGGAAGGGACTTTGGCAGGGGTGGGTTTTAACTTAGCTCGCTGCCGGTTCGCTTCCTCCCGCGTGGCCACGCCTCGTGGCTATGCATGTGCAGTGCCAAAAAATAAAAAAAAGGAAAACAAGATGGTGACACATGTGCAGTGCTGGAAACTCAGCTTCTGCGCATGCTCAGAAGGAAAAAAAATTTAAAAAATCCCCCCCAAAATAAAAAAAATTCAAAAAAAATTCCGAAAAAAAGATGGCGGTTCCCACGAACCAGCACTGACCGAACCGGTTCCATGAGGTCATTGTGAGATCACCTGTGGGTTGCTACCGGTTCGGGTGAACTGGTCCAAACCGGGAGGAACCCACCTCTGGGCCTTGGGGCCTTCTAGTCCAGCCCCCTGCTCAAGCAGGAGAAGCTATACCCGTGATGGCGAACTTATGTCACGCGTGCAACAGGTGGCAGTTGTCTGAAATGGAATAGGGTCTCCTGCTTGAGCAGGGGTTGGACTAGAAGACCTCCAATGTCCCTTCCAACACCATTATTCTGTATTCTGTATTCTGTATCTAGTATATCCTGTCCTTTCCTTCCCTTCCCTTCCCTTTCCTCCCATTCCCATTCCCATTCCCTTTCCTTTCTTCCTTTCCTTTCCTTTCCTTTCCTTTCCTTTCCTTTCCTTTCCTTTCCTTTCCTTCCCTTTCCTTCCCTTTCCTCCCATTCCCATTCCCATTCCCATTCATTTCCTTCCCTTCCCTTCCCTTCCCTTCCCTTCCCTTCCCTCCCATTCCCATTCCCATTCTCATTCCCATTCGTTTCCTTCCCTTCCCTTCCCTTTCCTTTCCTTCCCTTCCCTTCCCTTCCCTTTCCTCCCATTCCCATTCTCATTCCCATTCCCATTCCCTTTCGTTTCTTTTCCTTTCCTTTCTTCCTTTCCTTTCCTTCCCTTCCCTTCCCTTCCCTTCCCTCCCATTCCCATTCCCATTCCCATTCCCATTCCCATTCCCCTTTCCTTTCCTTTCCTTTCCTTTCCTTTCCTTTCCTTTCCTTTCCTTTCCTTTCCTTTCCTTTCCTTTCCTTTCCTTTCCTTTCCTTTCCTTTCCTTCCCTTCCCTTCCCTTTCCTTTCCTTTCCTTTCCTTTCCTTTCCTTCTCCTCTCCTCTCCTCTTTCTTAACAGATTTCCCATCACTTCATAGACTGTAGTCACCATGAATTGATACACAGAAAGTAAACGTGAAGACACATAGAATGGATGCATTTTTCAATATGTTCTTGGAACACTAGAGCAGAATAGGGGTGAGGATCAAGCAAAGTAACGAAGAAAATGAGTGCATTAAAATAAAATCCACTGTGAGATAAACTTGTTCCTTTTTACGATAGGGCCCCCGTTTCTGTTCCTGGGCAGGCTGCGTGGATTGGCCCCAACTCAAGGTGTTCAATCCAGCAATTCAAACGATAAGGTAAATTGGATTTCTGCATAAGCCCCCCACGGCCCTTTTCAACTGTGAAATTAGTTTGGAGGCATCCAGTTGCATTCCTACCGACTTCCCAATTCACTTTGCAACGTCAGCTCAGAAATTCAATCAAACAAGTTTCAAATCTGGTCTTCGAACCGAAACTTCATCCTCACTTACTTCTTGTGAGCAAAACCTAGATATTTTATTTATTTTTATTTATTTATTTTTGTCAAGTATGTGTTGGTAATATACATAGATATAACATTGTTTATATACATAAGATGGGTACTGATAAGCGGGAACATTAGGACAGGGATGGTAGGCACGCTGGTGCACTTATGCACGCTCCTTACTGACCTCTTAGGAATCGGGTGAGGTCAACAGTGGACAGTCTAAGGGTAAAGTTTTGGGGGTTTGGTGATGAAACCACAGAGTCAGGTAGTGAGTTCCAGGCATTTACCACTCTGTTGCTAAAGTCGTATTTTCTACAGTCAAGTTTGGAGCGGTTCACTTTGAGTTTGTATCTGTTATGTGCTCGTGTATTGTTGTGGTTGAAGCTGAAGTAGTCATTGACAGGAAGGACGTTGTAGCAGATAATTTTATGAGTTATGCTTAGGTCGTGCTGAAGGTACGAAGATACGAAGGTAGGTGACGTTGTAGCAGATAATTTTATGAGTTATGCTTAGGTCGTGCCGAAGGTACAAAGGTACGAAGATAGGTGTCATAATGTGGCTCTCTGGCCTTGTGTATGTGTGTGGGGGGGCACAGAGGACTCCAAAACCATGGGGCTGGCTGGCTAGTCCCTTGAGAGCCTTCCTCCACCTGAAATAATCCAGTGCTAAACGGCCATTTTAGAATTGTGGCCCCCTTTCTTATGTTAAATTAGCATTATTCTATAATTTTGAAATGTTTAACCCTAATGTAATTGTCAATTTCTACTCTTAGTTTTTATCCGCTGTTTTATTTCTCAGTTATATTATATTGTACACTGCCCAGGGCCCCTCTTTGAGGGAAATGGGCGGTTTAGAAATATAAATAAATAAAATGTAGCTTGTTTATTTCAGCACAACAACTTGCATAAATGTGGCAATTGTTTTCATGTTAGGTATGATACAGAGTCCCTGACTTACAATCACAAGCCTAGTGACCGTTGAAAGTTATAACAACACGGGGAAAAAAGCGACTCACAACCGGTGCTCATAAACGATCAAAATTTGTGGTCCTGGCAACTGACATGTATTTACAACGGTTGCAGTGTCTCCGGCTCATACGATCCCCATTTGTGACCTTCTCAGCCGGCTTCCAACAAGTGAAATCAATGAGGGAAGCGGGATTCACTTAATGACCATGTGATTCACTTAATAGCCATGGCAAACGAGGTCATAAAATCAGGAGAGACTTAACAACCCGCCTCGCTTAGCAATGGAAATTCTGCTCCCAATCGTAGTTTTACGCTGAGAACTACCTGTATTATAAACAGCCTTAACTTGGTTACTGAATTAATTCATTTTCTAGGTTTGGATAATCCACTACACCATAAACTAACAAAACAGTCTGCATTAGCATAACGTCCTTAACATACTTGCAGATATGCATTCAGAGCAGCGGCGGGTTGCTCTCTTACCGGTGCCGGTGCGCTGCACGCACATCTTCTCGCTTCAGGTGTGAGCGTGCTCGCTTCGGGCGTGGGTGCACTCGCTACGTGCACGCACCCCCTCGCACGATTTTGCTTCTGCACATGCACGGAAGCAAAATCGCACCGAAATCTCGCGAGAGGACGCGAGTGCGAGAGAGATTTCAGCGTGATTTTGCTTCTGCACAAGCCCAGAAGCCAAATCGGCCCAAAATCAATGAAATAAAATGGCGACGCACGCAGTGGACCGGCAGAGAGGGCTCCGGAGCAGTCGCGCGCAAATTGTGCAATCGGTTGCTCCCTACCGGAGCTGCGCACCGGGCAGCTCCGGCAGGAACCCACCTCTGATGCAGATGGCCTAAAATTGCAATACAATCCTGATTGCAACCCAAGAAAAAAATCAGATCCACAAAGCCACAATTGGCCAGTTAGACTAACGCTTCCCCATTGCTGAAGTATTGGTGGTCTCTTTAGCTTCTGATAAAATAGAAGAGTTGTAGCTCAGGGTTGAACTGTGGGGTCCTCGGCGCTCTCTGAGCTTGGTGGTTTTCTTGCAGACATTTCCTTACCAAACTAGGCAACATCATCAGTGCCAGGAAGGAAGGAGTTTTGTGGAATGGAAAAAGAGGAGGAAGAGGAGAGGGGAGGAGGAGGAGGAGGAGGAGGAGGAAGAGGAAGAGTGCAAGGTCCTTAGTGCTCCCAAAGCTTGGTGGTTTTCTTGCAAAAATTTCATTACCAAACTAGATAGCATCATCAGTGTTACAAAGGAATGGATTTTACTCTCTTCTTATATATAAGCAGCTTGATTTATCAGTGTTGGTGGAAGTCTTTTTGGTGGTTCCTTGATTAGGTTGTAGGAATGAAATCTCTAAAAAAAAACCAACCAAGTTCAGAGAGCACCAAGGATCTCATAGTCCTCCTCCTCCTCCTCCTCCTCCCTCTTTTTAATATTAAGAATAAAGAATATTTTAACCTGGGGAGAGGCCTTCCTACAACTTACAAAAGCTCACCAGTGTCTCTTAGCAGGTTAACAGAACAGCCCCAGAAACTAACTTAGGTTTCATTCTCTGAATCCTGTACCTCTGCTCTATTCCCCTTGCGAAAACCCAGATCTGCTTCCCTCCACCCTCTTTCCCTTTCTTGCTATTAAAACTTGCATGCTCAGCAAACCTCCTTGGAACCCCAGATGTAGAGCGGCAAGCAGCTGCAAAGTACATCCTTGGAACCCCAAGCCCCAATTATCATCTGGAGGTTGTAAAAAACACCCCAAGTGACTGCTATTATCTGCTTAATAATGGAGGGAATGGGAGTGTTGATTCAGGACTAGCTGGAGATCCTTCCAATAATGCAAATTAGCTCTGCAGGAATTGGGGAATCAAGGAGCTCTTTCTCGTCAAGGAATGTGGAAGGTGATTATATCCAAGTATGAATTTCTCCACAGGGGGAAACTGAGCCCTTGAAGTCCTAATTAAGAAGCTGTGTCGGAATACCGGCAACTCCACCTTCCTTAGAAAGTTGGCTATTGTTCCCTTTGTAAGGCAATTAAGAGATGGCCATTTATTTATTTATCAGTAGCTTGCTTGCCTTAAATTGCCTAATGATGCCCCGAAGCTGGGAGATTCCCCAATGGATAAAACCCTCATTCCTAGCAATCTATGTAAACCCCTGGTGTATAAAGCAATTAAAAGCTACAACAAAGTTAAAACATGCATAAAAATCAAAATAGAGTGTCTTTTTATAACAACAACAACAACAACAACAACAACAACAACAACAACAACAACAACAACAATACACCAACAAATAGGACTTCAGCTCCAAAGCCTGGCAGGAAAACATATTGGAGCCAAGAGCCAGTCTGGTCTACCGTTTAAGGTAAGGTGACCAGACGTCCCGCTTTTGGCGGGACAGTCCCGCTTTTTAATAATTTGTCCCGTGTCCCACGGTGTTTCAAAAAAGTCCTGCTTTTTAAATTTGAATTTGCCCTGCACACCCCTCTGCCTCCTGCCTTGCCTGTCTCCTCCTGCCAGGTGGGGAGGGAGGGCAGTGAGAGGGGCAGCGGCGGTCTTGCCTGTTCGTCACCGCAGAGCCGAAGAAGCTGGTGGCGTTCGTGGCGCGAGGCTTCCCCCGCCCGCTTTCCCTGGCCACCGGGACACCGCCATTTGCATTCTTTTGCCCTCTGTGCAAGCAGAACGCTTTGCGCATGCCCAGAGGGCAAAAGAACGCAAATGGTGGCATCCTGGCAGGCGGGGAAAGCAGGCGGGGGAAGCCCCGCGCCGCGAATGCCACCAGCTTCTTCGGCTCTGCAGCGACGAACAGGTAAGCCTGCGCTGGTAGGAACCCACCCCTGGCTACGATGAAGGGGGGGTGCACAAAGCTGCAGGATAAGAGAGACGGACCCCTCCCGTCTTGCTCCCCTAGAACCCCCCCCATCAATGGTGTCCCGCTTTACAAATATTAAAATCTGATCACCTTAGTAAGGCAGACCAGTTAGAAACAAGGAGATGGTTTTTTACCTCACAGACAGATAAGGAACAACACTAGAATAATACTCAATATACTAGAGTACTACAATATACACATAGACAAACAACTAGCGCTTATATTTGTCAACGCCCAAAAAGCGTTCGACAACCTTTACTGGCAATTTTTTATTATACAATTAGAAAAAAATGAAATTTGGTGAAAAATTTATAGGGTTGATCAGAGCTATATACAGTAATCAAACAGCAAAAATAATAGTAAATAACGATATAACGGGGAAAATAGATATTAAAAAAAGAAGTACGTCAAGGATGCCCGTTAGCCCCATTAATTTTCATATTAGCATTGGAAAGCCTACTGAGGTAAGTAAGAAGCATGCAAGAGATAAAAGGCCTAAAATCAGGAAGGAGGAATTCAAACTTCAAGCCTTCGCTGATGATATGACATTTATAGTTGAAGAACCTTTAGACACTGGCCCGACTCTAATCAATGAAATTGAAAAATTTGGAAAGGCGGCAGGCCTAAAAATTAATAGAAACAAGGAGACTGTGAATTCTAGTCCCACCTTAGGCATGAAAGCCAGTTAGGTGATTTGGGGCCAATCACTAGGAGACAGTGAGTTGTAGTCCTGCCTCAGGCATGAAAGCCAGTTGAGTAAGGTGACCAGACGTCCCGCTTTTGGCGGGACAATCCCACTTTTTTATAATTTGTCCCGCGGCCCGCGGCGTTTCAAAAAAGTCCCGCTTTTTTCAGCCAGGCCAGTCATTTGGCGTAAAGCCGATGGAACTGGCGGCAGTCGCGGCGTGGGGCTTCTCCCGCCAGCTTCCCCCGCCCGGCTGGACACCGCCATTCGGGTTATTTTGCCCTCTGTGCATGCGCAGAACGCTTTGCGCATGCGCAGAGGACAAAATAACCCGAATGGCAGCGTCCAGCCGGGCGGGGGAAGCGGGCAGGAGAAGCCCCGCACCGCAACCGCCGCCAGTTCCATCGGCTCTACGCCGAACGACTGGCCCGGCCGAACCAGCAGGATTTCACCCCTGGCTCTGCGGCGACGAACAGGTAAGCCTGCGCCAGTAGGAACCCACCCCTGGCTGCGATGAAGGGGGGTGTTTCGGGGGGTGCACAAAGCTGCAGGATAAGAGAGACGGACCCCTCCCATCTTGCTCCCCTAGAACCCCCCCCCCCCGTCAATGGTGTCCCGCTTTACAAAAAATAAAATCTGGTCACCTTACAGTTGAGTGACTTTGGACCAATCACCAGGAGACGATGAATGCTTAATCCCACTTTAGGCATGAAAGTTGCCTTGGTGACTTAGACCAAGAAACAGGAGAGGGTAAGTTCTAGTTCTGCTTTAGGCATGAAAGCCATTTGGGTGACTTTGGACAAATCACCTGGAGGTGGTGAGTTCTAGTCTCACCTCAGACATGAAAGCCAGCTGAGTGATTTTTGCGGGGCCAGTTACTGTCTCTCAGCCCAACCCAACTCAAAGGGTTGTTGTTATAGGACAGTGATGGCGAACCTTTTTTGGTTCGGGTGCCAAAAGGGTGCGTGCGTGTGATAGCGAATGCGCACATGCCCACACCCATCATGCAATGTCCTCCCCCCTGCACATGCGCACAACCCCTGCGCTGCCCCTCCAAGCATGCACACAACTCCCACGCTTCCCCCCTCCCTCGTGCATGCACACAGGCCTCACTGAAGCCTCCGGACTTCCGGTAGGCCTGTTAGGCTGTTTTTCGCTCTTCCCAGGGTTCAGGAAAGCCTCCAGAAGCCTGGGGACAGCAAAAAATGGCCCAACGGGCCAACTGGAAGTTCGGAAATGAAACAGAAGTGGAGCTGCTACTTACCTTCAGATAGTTGCAACCAGGCCTCGCACACCTCAGCCCATTTCTTCTGCAGCCAGCAAGGCTTTCCTGAAGGCCTCTGTAGCCGATAACAGAGCTCCGGATCGACGCACACAAGTGAACTTCCGGTTGGCCCGCTGGGCTGTTTTTCACCATCCCCAGGCTTCAGGAAGCTTTCCTGAAGCATGGGGAGAGCAAAAATGGCCGAAAAGAAGGCCGAAAATCAGCTGGCTAGTGCGCGCATGCACACTGGAGCTGACATAGGGCAATGCCTCGCGTGCCCTCAGATATGGCTCCGCGTGCCACCTGTGGCACGGGTGCCATAGGTTCGCCATCACTGTGATAGGAAAATAGGAGGATTATACATATGTTTGCTGCTTTGAGTTATTTATAAAAATAATAAAGATGGGATAAGAAAATCTAAAAAGGCCTTACAAGACTCCCTAAACCCAAGGCAAGAAGGGATTTTTAGAGGAAAACCAGGATTTTGCATTGTATTCAGAAATCTATTGGCAATACCACACAATGGGCTAGTACTCACAATGTACCTGTTGCAAGTGGGCTGCCATGTCCTGTACTAATGTAAGCTCCTGGAAGTCTTTTAGATATCCCTGAGTAGATCATCATCATAGGAAGAGACCTTGGAGGTCTTCTAGTCCAACCTCATGCTAATGCAGTAGACCCTATACCTGTGATGGCGAACCGATGGCACCCGTGCCACAGGTGGCACACAGAGCTCTCTCTGCGGGCACGTGGGACAGTCTAAGGGTAAAGTTTTGGGGGCTTGGGGAAGAAACCACAGAGTCAGGTAGTTCTGTTCTGTTCTTGCCTTTCTGTTTCCTTCTTAGCTTTTTAAAACCGTGTCTTTTAAATGTGTAAATGTGTAAAGACAACACGGATTTCTACAAAATATGGAATAAGGTATATAATTGGATTAAACAAAACCCAAAATTAAAAATTTGGCAGATGAATTGAGATATATTTATAAATGCTTTCTTTACAAGCTGTAATTAAATAAACCAATTTACGGATGATAACCACCGATACTCACGACATGGAATGTACTTAAAATGTATATATAGATTTTGATACGGTACAAACACCTTAATAACGCTGTTAAAGCATTGGACTATTTCTTGTTGTTGTTTGTAAATATGTGTACTTGTTTGTGTTTTATGTGTTTTGTTTGTGTGTTTGTGTGTTTTGTTTGTGTCTTTTTTCTTATTGTAAAAATTTAATAAAGACTATTTTTTAAAAAATAAAAAAATAAATGTGTAAATGTGTAAAATCTCTATAAAAGAATTAGCAATTCTCTTTTTACCTTCTTTACCTTCTCCTAAATCCAACATGAAAAAGTTTATCATGGCGTGACTTACCACTGTATCTGCAGTAGACACAAATGCATATAAACCTTCTTAGACAGTCCAAGTGAAGATTTAAGCTGCTTGGTACTCCTTCAAATATTTTAGGGTGCCTTTGAGGGTTGGTCTGATAGATAGATAAGCCATGAATATGCCAAAACGTGGTAACTTAGAAAAATAATACTTATCAGCATACAAAGATAATAAAACAATGCAAGGGATAGTTTTAGGTCCTTTCCAACTAGTAACTTATGTTTTCTCCGTAGCGTTACCCAGCCAATATCCAGGTGATAAAAAAAACCTTCTACATTACTTTTATTTTGTCCCAATCATCATTGGATGGCTCTTGATGATGTTATAAATCGCTACTGTTGACATGACCTTAGACTTTCAGTTTCTTCCCAGTGAATATTGACTTTCCCTGGCAAGAAATGATGGGAATCAAATAACAGCTGGCATTTTGAAGAGGACCTAAAGGAAATAAATTCCCTATCATTGGAAAAGTATATTTTATCCGAAGTCTTGTTGGCTGTAGCATTGCGTTGGCCGGTCTTCTGGTTGAATCCCAATACAGAGGTAGCCCTCGTCTTACGATCATGATTCAGCCCCAGATTTCTGTTCCTAAGTGAGATAGTGGCTAACTGAGCTTTGTCCCATTTTACGACCTTTCTTTTCACAGCCGTTAAGTGAATCGCTGCCATTCTTAAGTTAGTAACATGGTTGTGAAGGGAATCTGACTTGCCCGTGGATTTTGCTTGTCAAAAGGTCGCAAAAGGGGAATCACATGACCCCCCCGGGACAGTGCGACCGTCATAAAGATGAGCCAGTTGCCGAGCATCCGAGTTTGGATCATGTGACCATGAGGATGCTGCAATGGTCGTAAGTGGGGGGAACGGTCATAAATTACTTTTTCAGTGCCATTGTAACTTTGAATGGTCGCTAAATAACAGAATAAGGAAGGAGGAAGAGTTGGAAGGGACCTTGGAGGTCTTCTAGTCCAACCCCCTGCTCGAGCAGGAGATCCTATACCCGTGAAGGCGAACCTATGGCACCCGTGCCAGAGGTGGCATGCAGAGTCCTCTCTGTGAGCACGCGCACCGTCGACAGATGCTCTTCTGATTTTCGGTGGGCATGTGGGCATGCGCGCTGGCTAAGTGGTCTTCGTGGGCGCAGGAGTGCCTGAAAATGGCCCGAAAAATGCCCAAAACCCAGATAATTTTCCGGGCCATTTTCATGGCATTTTTTGGGCTGTTTTCATGCCGTTTTTCAGCCATTTTAGGGTCAAAAATGGCCCAAACAACGGTCTGGAAAATGGCCTAAAAACAGCCAAAAAGCAGGCATGCACGCACCGGCCAGCTGGTCTTCAAGTTTCTGGTGCTCCATTGCATGTGAAGACCAGCTGGCCGGCGCTCATGCGCATGCTGGAAACCCGAAGACCAGTTGGCCAGCACGCGCATGTATGCACGTGCATGTATGCACATTCTGGTTTGGGCATTTGGTGCTGAAACGGTTTGCCATCACTGTCCTATACTCTTCTGGACAAATGATTGTCCAATCAACGCAATGAACATCTTACAGAATGACAGGGTTGGAAGGGATTTTGGAAGCCTTCTAGTCCAACCCACTGCTCAGGAAACCCTGTACCATTTTAGACAAATGATTGTCCAATCTCTTCTGAAAAACTTCCAGTGTTGGAGCATCTACAACTTCCGGAGATGTCTATGGAGATTCTCAATCATCCAGATCATGGTTGTCCCAAAGATAGGTTTTCAAGAGGCACCTGGGGCTTTCTTGTTTCCTTGAAGACATTTTGCTTCTCATCCAAGAAGCTTCTTCAGTTCTTCTCCAATGTTTCTAGAAATACCGTATTTTTCAGAGTATAAGACGCACCTTTTTCCTCCCTAAAAGTGGCTGAAAATTTGGGTGCGTCTTATACTCTGAATGTAGCTTTTTCTGAGCTTTTTTTCCAGCCCTAACTAGGTGCTAACTATCTTCTCAGCTCTTACCTTGCAGGCTTTTTCATTGTTACTCTCTCCAAAGAATGTTTTTCCAGCCCTAAGTCTTTGCAGGGTTTTTTTCATTGCTCTACTTGCTCCGAATAAGTTTTTTCCTAGCCCTAACCAGGTGCTAATGATCTTCCCAGCTCTTACCTTGCAGGCTTTTTCATTATTACTCTCTCTGAAGAAGATTTTTCCAGCCCTAAGTCTTTGCAGGGTTTTTTTCATTGCTCTACTTGCTCCGAATAAGTTTTTTTCTAGCCCTAACCAGGTGCTAATAATCTTCCCAGCTCTTACCTTGCAGGCTTTTTCATTGTTACTCTCTCAGAAGAATGTTTTTCCAGCCCTAAGTCTTTGCAGGGTTTTTTTTTTCATTGCTCTACTTGCTCCAAATAAGTTTTTTTCTAGCCCTAACCAGGTGCTAATGATCTTCCCAGCTCTTACTGGCTTGCAGGCTCTTTCATTGTTACTCTCTCCGAAGGAGGTTTTTTTAAGTCCTAACCAGGGGATAAAATAATGTGCTGAAGCTGACCAGACTAAGGACGCTAGCCAGATGAATACCTGGTAGGCAGATTTTTCCCCCTATTTTGCTCCCAAAAAACTAAGGTGCGTCTTATATTCCAAAAATATGGTACGTTCATACTCCCTCACCCTTCAAAGGGAGTTTCTCCCAAAGTGAATAGCTAAATGTCCATGAAAATTCTCAGTCCTCCAGGTCATGGTTGTCCCAAAGGTGCTTTTTCAAAAGGCAACTGGACTTTCTTGGGTTTTCCTTGAAGACATTTCCTTTCTCATCCAAGAAGCTTCTTCAGCTCTGACTGAATGGTAGGGGATGGAAGGATTGATACTCCTTGCAGACAGCTGAACATTTGCAGTTTGAAATGCAGACAACACAAACTCATCCCCAAGAGCCTGTGCTGTGTTGCCACTTTGGTGTTTTGGAGCCCACTAACCTGCATCTACTTAAAAGAACCAGTGACACTTCCAAACAAAATGATTGGAAACTGTGCTGACTCCTTAGTAGCTTTGGTCACCATGATGTAAAAAAAGATGTTGAGACTCTAGAAAGAGTGCAGAGAAGAGCAACAAAGAGGATTAGGGGACTGGAGGCAGTTGCTGAAACTGGGTATGTCTAGTTTGATTAAAAGAAGGACTAGGGGTGACATGACAGCAGTGTTCCAATATCTCAGGAGCTGCCACAAAGAAGAGGGAGTCAAGCTATTCTCGAAAGATCTTGAAGGCAGGACATGAAACACTGGGTCAGAGGTCAGTTCCTACCAGTTCGGACCGGTTCTATAGAACCGTTAGTAACTTGGCGGCCTGGGTCGGTGGAACCAGCAGCGACCCAGGCCTGCCACACACCCCGAGCCAGTTCTCTCGGCGACGCCATAGGTGGCGCCATCTTGTTTTTTGCTTCTGCGCATGCACAGAAGCTTTTTTTAGTACTGCGCATGCACGCCCACGCGGCATGCAATGCCCAACCGCCCGCACGTCGCATCCCTGAGCGAACCAGCAGTAGCAGAATCTGGAACCCACCCCTGCACTGGATGGAAACTACAGGGGAGAAGCAACTTAGAACTATGGAGAAATTTCCTTACAGTGAGAACAATTAATCAGTGGAACTACTTGCCTCCAGAAGTTGTGGGTGCTTCATCACTGCTAATTTTGAAGAAGAGGTTGGACAACCATTTGTCTGAAATGTTATAGGGTTTCCTGCCTGTCACGAGGTGATTTTTGATTGTCAGCTGTACTCATATGTCAGACTTTATGACCCAGAGGTTCTTAACAAAGTGAAGCGGTCACATGAAGAGTGAACTGCGCAAGTGTTACATTCCATTCTCATTCTCCATTACTTCTTTGCTGCTATCCTCCCTGGAAGGAGGACCTCTTAGATTGTCAAGATGTAATTATTAAGATTTATATTATTTTTGTACCAAAATAAATATCTTGTTATTTAGACTTTTACACGCGTTTCATTTTATCAAGGATTGGTTTCCAAAGGAAAAGATTCGTCACCTCTAAAATTTATTTTCTTATTCCGTCACTGCCACAGCAGGGGATTGGACTAGAAGACCTCCAAGGTCCCTTCCAACTCTGTTACTCTAAATATCCTTGTAATATCCAAATATTAAAAGCGAATATGCACTTAGTAAACCAATAGAGATTTTCCGCCGCGAGAGAATCCAGGAGAGGATCGTCAGTTGAGGTGTTCAAATGAAGACTTTGATCATACAATATTCATCACACACTATAAGACCGCAGCTTCAATACAGCTTCTCTTCCTTTCAAGCGTTGACATCTAGATTTTGCTAAAGTGTTGATATTTCATCTCTTTCTGTTTCATTTCATTCTAGCCGCACAAGAAAGAGACTCGCTTTCCTTCTATTGTGATTTACACACTGTCTCTATTTAGAGACCCTGTGAAGGGAAGATGCATCTCGGCTTGAAATGATACCCTACGGGAACACAAAGAAATCAAAGTACATCCCGAGTTTTTGTTATAGCTTATTTTTTATTTTATTTTATTTTTTCAAATTGTTTTTGCGATGGGCATCCAAGCTGCAACAGGGCGAGAAGGTCTCTGAGTCACTCAGACAGAGGGAAACGTTACTACAGACAGTCTTTGACTTACAACATTTCATTTAGTGACTGTTCACTAAATTACAATAAGTTACAAGGGCACCGAAAAAAAGTGATGTATGACCAGGGGTAAAATCCTCTGATGTCTGCTACCGGTTCGCTTTGCGCTAGGTTTGCGCGCTACGCATGCATGTCTGCTGCAGGCACTACTTTGCAGCACTGAAAAAGGAGTATTTTGAAGCCATCAGAGTCTACAAAGCAGAGGCGGGTTCCTAATTTTTTTACTGCCACTCTGTGGGCATGGCTTATTTTGTGGGTGTGGCTTGCCAGCCATGTGACTGGGTGGGCATGGGCCTCGGGAGCTTGGCAGCAGCTGGAGAAGCAGGGGGGCATTGCCCACCCACAACGCAGCCCCCCGCAGCGGGAGCAGCAAGACCGCGGCAGCGGTTCTTCTAGGAGGCTCCGTCCGGCCTGAATGCTTCTCCCCATTCGATGATCCTAGGCTCCTGCTGCCCGTTCCCCCTCCCCTCAGTAGTTCGAGAAGCCTCGAATGTGCAAAAATGCCTGGGATCATCACCGCACGTTCGTGGCTTCTCGGACTGCTGAAGGGAGGGGAATGGAGATAGCTCCTGCCGCCTGTTCTTTCAGTATCTCACGCGCTTCCTCAGCCATCCTCCCCTGCTTGGACTCACTGTGGGGTAGGAAGGCAGCGCATGCGCAGTGCCGGAAGCTCGGCTTCTGGGCATGCGCAAAAGAAATTTTTTTTAAAAAAATTAAAAAACTTTTTTTAAAATGGCGGCGCCCAGGCATTGGCAACCGACCGCACCAGTACTGTGATGTCACCAGCGGGCCACTACCGGTGCTATAGAGTGGACTGCACTGGTAGGAACCCACCACTGCTGCAAAGGTAAGTAGAACAGTGAGGGGGGGATCTAGTTAATCTAGATTGCGCGGTGCAGCTGATTGTTGCATAGCTGATTATCGGATATGCCGGTTTGCCCAAAACAGTAGCAATTTTTTTACTACCAGTTTGGGTGAACCGGTCTGAACCGGTAGCATTTCACCTCTGCGTATGGCCATTTTTCACACTTACAACCTTGGTAGCATCCCCGTGATCATGTGATCAAAATTCAGACGGCTTGGCAACTGACTCATGCTTATGACCTTTGCTTTGTCCCAAGGTCACGTAGATCCCCTTTTGCGATCTTTCGACAAGCAAAATCAACGGGGAAACCAGATTCACTTAACGACCCTCTTACCAACATTATCCACTGCGGTGATTCACTTAACAACTTTCTACAACCAAGAAAGTTCGTAAAATGGGGCAAATCTCACTTAACAAATGTCTCACTTAGCAACATAAATTTTGGCATCAATTGTGGTCGTAAGTCAAGGACTACCTGCATTGCTTAGCTTGCATTTGCAATGTTCACAGCCATCAGTATATTTGGCCCTAATTTCTGATAACAAGTGGTACATTGTGCCATAATTAGTACATTAGAACCCCCAGGGTCATCTTTTCTTAAACTGTTGCCTTTGACGTATTTGCAAAATGTATATATTTGAACAAAGCCACCCAGTTTTAAATGTATTTTAAGCACATCGAGGGTTTGGCTGCTGGGGGCTCGCAGGGGTTCGGGAGAACCTCTAGCTAAGATTCTGTGCAGTTCTGAGAACCCACAAATCCTACTCCTGGCTGGCCCTGCCCACCCCACCCTGACCTTCCCAGGAGTCCCCACGTGGCCCATTTTGGATGCAGGTAAGTGCAGGATGCGTGCGGAGGGTTGGGGAGGGTGAAAAATGGGCCTACCGGAAGTTTGGGAAGGCCAGAAGCGGGCCCGTTTCCATCCTCCAGAGGGCCTCCGGAGCCTGGGGAGGCCATTTTCGCCCTCCCAGAGGCTCAAAGAAAGCCTCCGGAGCCCAGGGAGGGCAAAAACACCCCTCTGCTGTGGTGCAGGAGGCCGAGAAGACCACGCCCACCATGGCAACACCCACGCAACAATCGGGCACAAGGACCCCTTGCTAAAATTTTTGAAGCCCATCCCTGAGCACATCTGTTCCCTAGATTTCCTGTTCACATGATCAAAATTCAGATGCTTGCCAACTGATTCATATTTACGACAGTTGCAGTGTCCTGGGGTCACATGATCCCCTTTTGCAACAAGCAAAGTCAATGGGGAAGCCAGATTCACTTTACAACCTGCTACTAAGTGATTCACTGAACAACTAGGGCAAGTCAGATTCACTTAATAACCGTGGTACTAACTTTAACTGCTATAGTAATACATAACAACTCTGGCAATGAAGGTCGTAAAATGGGGCAAAGCTCACTTAACAACTGTTTCACTTAGCAACAGAAAATTTGGGCTTAATCGTGGTCATAAGTCGAGGACTGTCTATACCTCTACATATTTGCTGCTCCATAGAACTGCTATTTGCGTCTCAGGCTTCAAAGGAGCCAAACACATTTTGGCAAATGTTTGGACAATCGTTCCCTCTAATGGGAACAATGTTTGATTATTTCTGCCTGCAGATATAAAAACCAATTTTTTTCTCCTAAGGAATAGCTTGATGAGATAAAAGATCTAAGGGTGAAAAATGGATCTGTCTGCAGGATGAGTTTCACCATGGAAGGTTGTCAGTGTGCCATTATCTCCAAGTGTTTTGTTTTGGGGTTTTTTTGTGCCAGTGGGAAAAATAAAATAAAAGAAAATAACATGCGCGGAACTTGAGAAATACTTCTACAAATCATGCAGCATGGTATAATTAGAATAACTAAAAAGGGAAAGACCATGTCAAGTCCAGTAAATGATATATTTGCAGAATAAATGGGATGATCCAGGAGTGGGATTAAAAAAAATTAGCAACTGGTTCTCTGCCCGATTGATTGATTGATTGATTGATTGATTGATTGATTGATTTTGGCTTTCTTATATGCCACACAACTCCCGAGGGACTCAGGGCGGCGTACAGCAAAAAAAGAATACAAGAACAACCAACAATAAACATTGCTTAAAATCAATATAAAAATTAAAAATTCAATATTAAAACCCTCCAACAACCATACATACTCGGGGGTGAGCTCGAATGGATTAGACTGATGGGTGGGCATGGCCTACTCGGCCTCCTGCACCATGGTGTATGTGGGGGGGGGGGTGTTTTCACCCTCCCCAAGCTCTGGAGGTTTTCCTCGAACCTCCAGGAGGGCGAAAACAGCCTCCCCCAGGCTCCGGAGGCCCTCTGGAGGCTGGAAATTGGCCCGTTTCTGGACTTCCGGTACTTCTGGTAGGCCCATTTTTCACCCTCCCAGAGCCTCCATGAAGGCCCTGCACTTACCTGGCATCCAAAACGGGCCACGTGGAGACTCCTGGGAGGGGAGGGGAGGGGCAGGGTGGGCGGGGTCAGCCAGTCCTTGCAACTACCAGTTCAGCAAACCTAAGGTGACCAGATTTTTTTTTAAGCGGGACACCATTGACGGGGGGTGGGTTTCTAGGGGAGCAAGACGGGAGGGGTCCGTCTCATCCTGCAGCTTTGTGCACCCCCCCCAAACACCCCCCCCCTTCATCACAGCCGGGGTGGGTTCCTACTGGCGCAGTCTTACCTGTTCGTCGGCGTAGAGCCGATGGAACTGGCAGCACTCACGGCGCAGGGCTTCTCCCGCCCGCTTCCCGCCCGGCTGGACGCCGCCATTCGGGTTATTTTGTCCTCTGCGCATGCGCAGAGGACAAAATAACCTGAATGGCGGCGTCCAGCCGGCCGGGGGAAGCGGGCGGGAGAAGCCCCGCGCCGCAACCGCCGCCAGTTCCATCGGCTCTACGCCGAACGACTGGCTGGGCCGAACCGGCAGGAACTCATTTGCAGAAGCCCTAGAAATGATGGGATGTATCTCATTGAAGAGAAGAAATACAAAAGAAACGAACTAGCAAATTCAAATTAAAAAGCGGGACTTTTCTGAAACGACGTGGGACGCGGGACAAACTGCTAAAAAGCGGGTCTGTCCCGCCAAAAGCGGGACGTCTGGTCACCTTAAGCAAACCAGATGTAAAATTAACATCTGGTTTGCCCAAACCGGTCTGAACTGGCTGAATCCCACCCCTGGATGATACCCTTGTTATATATTGAAGGTAAGGGTGAATAATGTAGTCCTGCCAAAAACCACACTTGATTTGGTTTTAGAAAAACAAATGTGATAATGCCAAGAATACAGGTAGATCTAGGCTTAGGACGCAATTGAGCCTAAAATGTTGCGTTTCTAAATGAAACATTTGTCAAGTGAGTTTTGACTCGTTTTACAACTTTTCTTGCCACAGTTGTTAAGTGAATCACTGCAGTGGTTAGGTTACTAACACAGTTGTTAAGTGGATCTGGCTTCCCCATTGACTTTGTTTGTCAGAAGGTCACAAAAGGGGATCACGTGACCCCAGGACACTGCGACCGTCATAAATATGGACCAGTTGCCAAGCGTCTGAATTTTGATCACGTGACCATGGGGATGCTGCAACGGTCGTTAAGTGTGAAAAATGGTCATAAATCTCTTTTTTTCAAGGCTGTTGTAACTTTGAATGGTCATTAGACAAATGTAAACAGGATCTGACACTCAATAATTTGGGGAGCAGCCCCTCTTAAGGCCACCCAAGTATTTCAAATTACTACATCTCCATCCTTGCCCTGGGATTGCAGCCGATGTCCCACTGAAAGCCAACCAGGTAAATCTCCAATGGGAACACTATGCTTTCTTTTTCCCCCTTAACAGAATAACAGAGTAGGAAGGGACCTTGGAGGTCTTCTAGTCCAACCCTCAGGCAGGAAGCCCTATACCAGTGATGGCGAATCTTTTTTTGCTCGGGTGCCAAAAGGGCGCACACACGTGCGATGGCGCGATGGCATGTGCCCACACCCATAATGCAATGGCCTCCCCTCATGCATGCACACACAACCCACCCCCACACTGCTTTCATGTTTCCGAACTTCCGGTTGGCCTGTTGGGCTGTTTTATGCCATCCACAGGCTCCGGAAGCTTTCCTGAAGCCTGGGGAGGACGAAAAACAGCCCAACGGGTGAAAACAGCCTCCCCCAGCCCTCCAGAAGGCCAAAAATCAGCTGGCCAGCATGCACATGCGTGCTGGAGTTGACATAGGGCAAAGCCTCGCATGCCCTCAGATATGGCTCCGCGTGCCACCTGTGGCACCCGTGCCATAGGTTCGCCATCACTGCCCTATACCATTTCAGACAAATGGTTGTCCAACATCTTCTTAGAAACTTCCAGTGTTGGAGCACCAACAATCTCTGGAGGCAAATTCTCCACTGATTAATTGTTCTGTCAGGAAATTTCTCCTTATTTCTAGGTTGTTTCTCTTCTTGATTACTTTCCATCCATTTTTTTCTTGTCCTGCCTTCAGGTGCTTTGGAGGATAGGTTGACCCCTCTTTTCTTTATGGCAGCCCCACAAATATTGGAACACTGCTACAAGGGGTGACATTCAAATTTTTCCCCTACCGGTTCTGTGGGCTTGGCTTGGTGGGCGTGACCAAGCCACGCCCACCAAGCCACGCCCACAGAACCGACAGAAAATTTCGGCCAAGTCTTCTAGCGTTCAACCTGGCTGCTTCTCGCCTCCTTCTCTTGTTTGCTCTGTGTGTATGAACCGAAGAATGAGGAGAGAAGGAGTGAGGGGAGGGGAGGGGCCAGTCAGTGGTGCGATTTACCGGTTCTCCGAACTGTGCATAATCGCTGCCACCAGTTCTATAGAACATGTCCGAACCTGCTGAATTTCACCCCTGACTGCTACGTATCATGTCCCCCCTAGTCCTTCTTTTCGTTAAACCAGACCTACCTAATTCCTGCAACCGTTCTTCTTATGTTTTATCCTCCAGTTCCCTAATTTCTTTATTGCTCTTCTCTGCATTCTTTCTAGAGTCTCAACATCTTTTTTTATATCACGGTGACCAAAGCTGTATGTAGTCATTACATTGTATGTTGTAGGTGACTCCTATTTTTTTTCCTTCTGGGGCATCTTTTTTTACATTGTGGCAACCAAAACTGGATCCAATATTCCAAGTGTGGTTTTACCAAGGCATTATAAAGCAGGACTAAGATTTCATGTGATCTTGATTCTACCCCTCTATTAATGAAACCTAGGATTGTATTGGCTATTTTGGCAGCTGCAGCACATGGCTGGCCCATACTTAAGTGATTGTCCATAAGGACTCCAAGATCCCTCTCACTGTTACTACTGTTGAGCCAAATACCATCTATTCTACCTACCACTGGAGGCTTTCAGAAAGAGATTGGACTGCCATTTGTCAGAAACGTTATAGGGTCTCCTGCTTGGGCGGGGGGGTTGGACTAGATGACCTACAAGGTCCCTTTCAACTCTGTTAATCTGTTAATTCTATACCTGTGCATTTGTTTTTTTTCTAAATGTAGAACCTTACTTTTTTCTTCACTATCAGCAAAATACCTGGTAGTGCTATGATGGATACCTGTTAGTTTCAATCTGTCTATGTAGATTCTCAGTCATCCAGGTCATGGTTGTCCCAAAAATGCTTTTTCAAGAGGCAAGTGGACTTTCTGGTTTTTCTCTGAAGACATTTCACTTCCCATCCAAGAAGCTTCTTCAGCTCTTTCCATCCGTTGCGTCTTCTCCTGCCTTCAGGGGCTTTGGAGAATAGCTTGACTCCCTTGCCTTTATAGCAGCCCCTCAAAGATTGCTATCATGTCACCCCTAGTCCTTCTTTTCATTAAACTTGACATACCCAATTCCAGCATCTGTTCTTTATATGTTTTAGCCTCCGGTCCTCCAGGCTGGTTGGGAAACTCTGAGAGATGAAGTCCACACATTTCCAAGGTTAAAA
Organism: Diadophis punctatus similis; assembly: GCA_023053685.1. Taxonomy (NCBI): domain Eukaryota; kingdom Metazoa; phylum Chordata; class Lepidosauria; order Squamata; family Dipsadidae; genus Diadophis; species Diadophis punctatus. The sequence goes on from JALIGW010000094.1 coordinate 403,055, forward strand.
AAACACAGCTCTACTAAGTTGAAGTTGAGTTCTCAATATACTGGTGCTTGTTCAATCTCTTTTGCCTTTAAATATTCAAGAGGGAAATCAATTACAGCCACTGAACCTCTTAGATGTACCTATTTCTTCTTGTTAGTCACAAATCAGCCTGCAACGAGAGTCTCTCCAAGGTGACCCAAAAGCCACCGAAGGAGGTTTGAAGGATTTGTGGATGGGCTCTCCTCACCTGGTATTTTTCCTGATGAGGTTGTCTATCTTGCAAAGGCCACCCAAGGTCCTTTCTCAATGGGAACAATGGGATGGTGCCACTGGAACACTTCCCAGTTGTTATCAGAATATCAGGTCACGTGAGTTAGGATTGTATAAAGAGGAAGCCAACATTCAGTTCAGAATAGAGTTGGAAGCAGAGGTCGTATTCTGCCGATTCGGACCGGTTTGGGCGAACCGGTAGCAGTGACTACTTGATGCCCTGATGTAATGCTGTCCTATTTAGCCATGATTTCAAGGCTGGGCGCATGCGCAGAAGGCACACACATGATTAAAGCACATGCGTGAGAGGCTGTGCATAGGTGCGCAGGTGAGGAGGAGCGCACACTCTCTCACATTTGCAAACTTAATTTAATTTAGTTAAAATTTAATTTAATTAAAAGTTCTTATAGGCCGTAGGACTCAGGGCGGCGTACAACAGTAATA
>JALIGW010000094.1:408747-430361 GCA_023053685.1 Diadophis punctatus similis
CTTAACCAGAGTATACAAAACATTTGCTAGACCGATTCTTGAATACAGCTCATCTGTCTGGAATCCACACTACATATCAGACATTAACACAATTGAGAATGTCCAGAGATACTTCACAAGAAGAGTATTGTATTCCTCTGTTCACAACAGAATACCTTACGAAACCAGACTTGAAATTTTGGGACTTGAAAACTTAGAACTCCGCCGCCTTCGATCTGACCTAAGTGTAGCTCACAAAATTATCTGCCACAACGTCCTACCTGTTAACGACTACTTCAGCTTCAACCGCAATAATACACGAGCTCACAATAGATACAAACTTAATGTAAACCGCTCCAAACTTGATTGCAAAAAATTCGACTTCAACAACAGAGTGGTCAATGCCTGGAACACTTTACCTGACTCAGTAGTTTCTTCCCCAAACCCCAAAAACTTCAACCTCAGATTATCTACCATCGACCTCACCCCATTCCTAAAAGGTCGGTAAGGGGCGTGCATAAGCGCACAATCGTGCCTACCGTTCCTGTCTTAATGTACTCATATATTCTCACCTCTTTTACTCTTATTCATGCTTGTACTATTACATATATATTCAATCATGTTTTACTGTTTATACTTTGCTTATAATCATATATGCTTGACAAATAAACAAATACAAATACAAACACAAACAAATCCAACTCTAATAATAAATCTAATCTAAAATGGATATTTGCTCAAGGATCACAGCCTCCTACAAGCCATGTTGTCACTCCTATGCTCTCAGAATTTGAGATCTGCCTCCAATCCCAGGTGGAACATATTTTGATGCACCTACATGTTGGGAAGCACCTAGCCTAGAAGCAATGAGGGGTCAAGCAAGGATCTAGTCTGGAATCACTGCACAAGCATAAAAGGGCTAGGTCCAAGCCCTTCTTCCTTGGAGCTTTATCAAACTGTTCCCAGGAGTAGCTGCCAGCATGGGGAGATTCCTGTATTACAGGCAGAACACAATAAAGTAGTAGCAGCTCAAACACTGCATGTCTGGGTCTGCTTGTTCGCGCCCAACACCTAGTTTTAACTTCAGCATCTTTTGTGAATTCATTCTGAGGAATCGCAGCTGAATAGAAGCGTCGACTTGAGATGCTTCGAGAACTCTACCATGGGAGAGAAAACACAAATAGATGAATGAACAATTGGAAAGAGAAAAGACAGGAACAATAACTCCAAACTCCTGGATGAAAACCTCTCTAAAAGCTATCGACTGTACATGTCGGGTTCAAAAGCACAAAAGCTTTCAAAGCCATTCTTTCTACCCCGGTTTGAATAGTTGGAATCATATGCTTGTCGCTTTACAACACTAGCCTGAATGCTGAGGGGATGATCAAGATATTCCTAGGGAGGCAAATTTCTCTCCATACCAGGGGCGGGTTCCTAATTTTTTTACTACCACTCTGTGGGTGTGGCTTATTTTGTGGGTGTGGCTTGTCAGCCATGTGACCGGGTGGGCGTGGGCCTCGGGAGCTTGGCAGCGGCTGGAGAAGTGGGGGGGTATTGCCCACCCACAATGCAGCCCCCCGCAGTGGGAGCAGCAAGACCGCAGCAGCGGTTCTTCTAGGAGGCTCCGTCTGGCCTGAATGCTTCTCCCCATTCAATGATCCTAGGCTCCTGCCGCCTGTTCCCCCTCCCCTCAGCAGGTCGAGAAGCCTCGAACGTGTGAAAATGCCTATGATCATCACCGCGCATTCGTGGCTTCTCGGACTGCTGAAGGGAGGGGAACTGAGATAGGTCCTGCCGCCCATTCTTTCAGCGTCTCACATGCTCCCTCAGCCATCCTCCCCTGCTTGGACTCACTGTGGGGTAGGAAGGCAGTGCATGCGCAGTGCCAGAAGCTCAGCTTCTGGGCATGCGTAGAAGAAATTTTTTTAAAAACATTGAAGTTTTTTTTTAAAAAAATGGCGGTGCCCAGGCACCGGCAACCAACCGCACTGGTACTGTGACGTCACCCGTGGGCCGCTACCGGTGCTATAGAGTGGACCGCACTGGTAGGAACCCACCACTACTCCGTACCATTTCAAAAGCGATGGTGGTCAAAACCTGAGGAGTAGAGAGATTGAATAAGAAGGAACTAATTTTGACTTGACCTTGAGCCACGGATCAGGTGACATTTGGTAACTCTCCATTCTTGTATTCATCATCGGAGAGTTGAAAACCGGCACCATTTTAGCTTGCTGCAAGATCCTTTTTCACTGCTTTCTTCTCTCCATGTTATCCCTGGTGGTCTCCTTTAAGTGTTTTCTATTGCAGCCGAACCTGACAACAAAACCGTTTCGCTCTGAGCTATGGCGGATCAGAATGACACAAAGAGACATAAAATACGACTCAGGTTACAGCCAAAGAGAGGTCAGTAAGAAAGCTGACACAAACCGTTTGGGCAGCCTGCAGAACTATTAGAAGGCTGCACACCTAAGGGAGGTTGACAACTGCAAAGACTTTGAGGATGGTGACCTCATTTTGGGCCAAGGTTAAAGTGGTTAGAAGGTATCTGGTATCCATCATAGCACTGCCAGGTAGAAAAGGGCCTCCCATTTTGTGGATAGCAGTGAGAAAAGTAAGGGTCTACATTTAGAAACACCAAATGCACAGGTATAGAATTAACAGACTAACAGAGTTGGAAGGGACCTTGTAGGTCATCTAGTCCAATCCCCCCCCGCCCAAGCAAGAGACCCTATACCATTTCTGACAAATGGCAGTCCAATCTCTTCTTGAAAGCCTCCAGTGGTAGGTAGAATAGATGGTATCTGGCTCAACAGTAGTAACAATGAGAGGGATCTTGGAGTCCTTATGGACAATCACTTAAGTATGAGCCAGCCGTGTGCTGCAGCTGCCAAAATAGCCAATACAATCCTAGGTTTCATTAATAGAGGGGTAGAATCAAGATCACATGAAGTCTTATTCTTGCTTCATAATGTCTTGGTAAGACCACACTTGGAATATTGGATCCAGTTTTGGTTGCCACAATGTAAAAAAAGATGCCCCAGAAGGAAAAAAAATAGGAGTCACCTGCAACATACAATGTAATGATTAATGCATCCGGCTTTGGTCACCGTGATATAAAAAAAGATGTTGAGACTCTAGAAAGAGTGCAGAGAAGAGCAACCAAGATGATTAGGGGACTGGAGGCTAAAACATATGAAAAACGGTTGCTGGAATAAAGTACCTCTAGTTTAATGAAAAGAAGTACTAGGGGAGACATGATAGCAGTGTTCCAATATTTGAGGGGTTGCCACAAAGAAGAGGGAGTCAAGCTATTCTCCAAAGCACCTGAAGGTAGAACAACTACGTTGGGCTCTCCCTTTCTGAAGACAGGGATAACCGTGGCTAGTGACCATAGGTTGGGCAGGGTGCTGGTTCTGAGAGATATGTCAAAAATAATGCTTAGAGGTTCAGAGAGTACGGTGGAAAGTTTTTTTAAGAAGTAAGCACAAAGTCCATCTGGTCCTATGGATAGGGATGGTTTTAGGTTGTGTAGAGCCTTTCTAACCTTGTCTTCTGTAAAGTCGGTTTGTATTAGATCATTGTCATTGTTTGTGGTTCGACTAGGGAATATAGGACATGAGTTGTTGCTGTTTATAAAGACTGAGCTGAAGAATGTGTTGAAGAGGTTGGCTTTGTCGGAATCATCATTATAGTCATTATTGTTGGGGCCTTTAAGGGGTGGGATGGTTCTCGTCACTTTGAGTTTGTTGTTAACGAACTTGTAGAATGCTCGGTTGGAATTTGTGTGCAGGAGGTTTTCTTCTTGATTGATATGATAATTGTGCATTCAGTCTTTATTTGTTTGCATAAGATTTTGTATCGGCTTTTGAAGTTGGTTATGTGACCTGTTTTGTTTTTACGGCAGAGAGATTTTTTTTTTTGTTTGGAGCTTCCTTATTGTTGTGGGTAGTTTGTTCTTCCTGTTTTGGGGAATGAATAGTGGTACGTATAGTTTTATGACTCTTTGGACTTGACGTAGGAAAATGTTGTAGTGGTCTTCAGCAGTGTTGCAGTCCATGAAAAGGGTTTGCCAATCAAGAGAAGAGAGGTCAGTGTTTATGAGATCATAGTTTGCTTTTTTGAAATTTTAACTGGCGATCTTGTCATATTGTTGATTGTTGTAAGGGTGTATATTGAGATTGAAGTCAATCATACTGTGATCACTGTTGGAGAAGGGTTCTTTTGTTTGTAATCCATATATTGAGTTTGAACTGTTACAGAAGATGAGATCAAGGCAGTTATTGAGTCTAGTTTTGTTGGATACTAGTTGATTCAGCCCCAGATTGGTTACAGCATTGTACAGGGTTGAGTGTATAGGTTCTGTGGTACATTCATTGAGGGACCATTTGATAAGAGGTAGATTTAGGTCACCAAGAAAGATGAGAGGGTGGGGGCTGGAGGTTGCCCACGTTAGGAGTGAAGTTAACTTATTAGCATGTTCAATGTCATAGTCTGGGGCTCTGTAGCATAGTAGAAATCGTAAGGTGGTGTTTAAAGATAGTTCACAGAAGATAGTCTCGGGAAGAGCAAGATTGTGTGTTACTTGGATGTTTTTGAGATTTAAGGACTTTTTGTAAAAGATGACAACACCGCCTCCTCTACGGAGTTCGCGATCAGATCGAAAAATATGATAGTTTCTTTCTATAATAATTGAGTCAGGGAGGGATGAGTTTAGCCACGTTTCACAGACAAATATGTTGAAATTGGTCGTATTTAATAGCAGGAGGAATTCAGGTATTTTATTTACAAGACTTCTTGCATTAAGTAGCTTGCATTTAAGGTCTTTATTGGTTGGAGAGGTAGAGGGAGTGGTAGGTAGTTGGGTAGTTAAGTTAGTAGTAGAAGTGAGTATTGTATTGTATTGTATTGTATTGTATTGTATTGTATTGTATTGTATTGTATTGTATTGTATTGTATTGTATTGTATTGTATTGTATTGTATTGTATTGTATTGTATTGTATTGTATTGTTGAGAGAGCAATCAACCAATGGAACAGAGGTTGCCTTCAGAAATTGTGGGAGCTTCATCGCTGGAGGCTTTCAAGAAAAGACTGGACTGTCATCTGTCAGAAATGGTGTAGGGTCTCCTGCTTGGGCAAGGGGTTGGACTAGATGACCTACAAGATCCCTTCCAACTCTGTTAATCTGTTATGTGCTGAAGAGCACTCTATCCAGGAGCAAAATCCATACACTCTATGGGATATAAATAAAATACATGAAATATTGCTTCTCTTTCTCCATTGGTCAGCCAGGCAGCAATAGCTAGAGCTTGGACTCCCTTGAGTTAAATAAAATTAGACTTGCAGGTTGCCAACTCAGATAGATGCCCAATTGGGCCCCCGAGGCCACTCCTTCCCCCCTGACCCCATAACCCACGATATTACGCCGCTCTGAGTCCTACGGGAGTGGGGCGGCATATAAAAATGACCAAATAAATAAATAAATAAATAAATAAATAAATAAATAAATTAATTAATTAATTAATAAAGGATATCATCTGCTTACTAAAAAGTAATTGTCCTGAGTTCAGTACGGACATCCTGCATATGACAGTGGCCAGAATTTAACAGATGAAGAGAGTTGGAAGGGACCTTGTAGGTCATCTAGTCCAACCCCCACCCAAGTAGGAGACCCTACACCATTTCTGACAAATGGCAGTCCAATCTCTCCTTGAAAGTCTCAAGTGATGAAACTCCCATGACTTCTGAAGTCAACTACTGTTCCATTGGTTAATTGTTCTCACTGTCAGAAAATTCCTCCTTATTTCCAGGTTGAATCTCTCCTTCATCAGCTTCCATCCATTATTCCTTGTCTGGCCTTATTTGCAGCCTTAAGAAACCCTGCTTCAAACTGATTAAAAATAGCAACATTTGGGGACCCCTCAGCCAATACCTTAGAGGAGAAAGTAATTTAGCTTACATCTTTTTTTCTTTTTGCCTTGATTGCAATTATTATAATTCACACATCTGCATAAACCTTCGTAATCTACATGTCTGCTCCTTCGCTAATCGTGGCAGATGCACCGTCTCAGAATCTCACATTGTTACTCCACAACTGAGAGTAGAATTTCCATCGTTAGGTGAGATGTTTGTTAAGCGAGTTTTGCCCCATTTTACGACCTTCCTTGCCACCCGTCGTTAAGGGAATCACTGCACTTGATAAATTAGCAGTCCGGTTGTTAAGTGAATCGTGCTTCTCCCTGGGCCTTGTTTGTCAGAAGGTCGCAAAAGGGGAATCACATGACCTTGGGACATGGCAACCGTCATAAGTATGAACCAGTTGCCAGGCATCTGGATTGTGATCACACGATCACAGGAATGCTACAAATGTCGTAACTGTGAAAAACGGTCCTCAGTCCCCTTTTTGCATGCCCGTTGTAACTTTGAACCATCATTAAATGAACCGTTGTAACTCGAGGACTGCCTGTAATTTCCTTGGGTCACATGACTGCCATTTGGAACATTCACAGCTGACTTCTAAGACGCAACGGGCTTTCTTAGATTCCCTTAACAAATGCATGATTCACTTAATGACTGCAGTGCAGGCAGTCCTCGGTTTACAACTGTTCATTTAGCGACCGTTTGAAGTTAATTTAGTGACCATTTAAAGTTTCAACGGCCCTGAAAAAAGGGACTTATGACCGTTTTTCACACTTACGGCCATTGCGGCATCCCCATGGCCATGTGTTCAAAATGACTCATATTTACGACAGTTGCAGTGTCCCGGGGTCAAGTGATCCCCTTTTGCAACCTTCTGACAAGCGAAGTCCATGGGGAAAGCCAGATTCACTTAACAACCGTGTTCCTTAACTTAACTGCAGTGATTCACTTAACAACTGTGGCAAGAAAGGTCGTAAAAATGCGGCAACATTCACTTAACATCTGCTTAATTGCAGTAGTTATACCATACAATATATATTTACAACAATTGATCCCTTAATCCTCTCAACAATCAATGCTCAGCAACAAATCATAACTAACCTTAAACAATCACAATCTTAATTTCATCTGCTATTAAAATATAAAGTTCTCTTTCCTACAATAATAATAATAGAATAACAGAAATCTTTAAATTCAATATCCAACTGTCATGTTCACAGATTTGATTTCTTCCTCAAGTTCTATTTTCTTCACAATCTCCGAATGTACGAGGGTGAGTCAAAACGTAATGTCATTTTCTTTAGGACAGGTATAATTACCAACACAGGAACATGTAGCATACATCAAAATGAAGCTGGTCCTCTGTGGATCCCATCCCTACTTCTCAACATAGTCACCGTTTCTCTCAATAGCAATGTTCCACCTTCGAATGAGAACACGCATCCCTGCCTCGTAAAATTCTGTTGACTGTTCTTTGAGCCACTTCTTCACTGCAGTTTTCACTTCTTCATCACTGGAATAATGTTTGCCTCTCAAACCCTCTTTCATGGGGCCAAAGAGATTATAATCTGAAGGCACTAAATCTGGTGTGTATGGAAGATTATTATTCCAGTGACGAGGAAGGGAAAACTGCAGTGAAGAAGTGGCTCAAAGAACAGTCAACATAATTTTACGAGGCAGGGATACATGCTCTCGTTCGAAGGTGTAACATTGCTATTGAGAGAAACAGTGACTATGTTGAGAAGTAGGGATGTGATCCACAGAGGACCAGCTTCATTTTGATGTATGCTACATGTTCCTGTGTTGGTAATTATACCTGTCCTAAAGAAAATGCCATTACGTTTTGACTCACCCTCGTATTTTCCTCCCCAAGATGTCGTCCTTCCATTTTGCACTGTCAGCCAACCTCCTTCTTTCTATATCTACCTTTCTTCGTCTTTCTCTCTCACGTCCTTCTACTGTCTTTCTCCAAATCTTCTCTCCAAAGTCCCCACTCTTTCTCTTCTTCTTCCTTCTCCCTCTTTCGCCATCAAAACACTTTCTCAGTCCCTTCTCACACCACCCTTTTCTCCAGTCATAAAACTTTACTTTGCATTCTCTTCTCCCACTACGCATTTGCCGCTTTTCAATCTTTTCGGAATTTCGTTCTTTCACTTGCCTTTCCCAGTTCAATTTTTCTCCATCAACACAGAGGATCTTTCACTTTTTAACTTTCTTTGCCACCAATACGCCTCACTGCTTTCTCTCTCTTTGCTTCCTCTTTAGCAAGTGGACTGTCACGCCTTCGGATCGGCCATTAACAGGCCGATATCTTTCGTGTCTGATCCGAGGAAACCTCTCACTCTTTCAGGAGATCACCTTTCTCCCTTAGTGCTCCGAAGTCTCCCCTCTCCACTGGTGCAAGAACTAACCTTGCCCAAAAGGCCACAGAAACACGAAGAATCGTGCGAGCCGAACAGAGCCCCCGTCGGCTTGCTCGCACTGGCGTGACGTCACCACCGGAAGTCTTATTATAATTATATTATATTATATATTCGGCGCTTACCCAAACTAAAAAAAAGAGGAATTGCAATTTATATAAAAGAATGGTTAAATTCGACGCTGATATATACAGACAAGGAAGGTAGGATTTTAATTCGATGTGATCGTAGACAATAAAAAAAGATTATAAATGTACAAACAAGAAAAAAATTCGAAGACATCTACCAAACACTTATTTGAATATGGCTAAAGAATTGGATATATACGATGCATGGAGGAATTGTAGAGGTAGTGACTGGGCAAAAACGAATCCTATTAGTGGGGATATATGCACCGAACAAAAATCAGAATTTTTTTATTGCAAATTACATAAAATAATAACAGAAATAAAATGGGACAACTTATGTATAGTAGGCGACTTCGATGTGATTGTAGACAATAAAAAAGATTATAAATGTACAAACAAGAAAAGAATTAGAAGACATCTACCAAACACTTATTTGAATATGGCTAAAGAATTGGATATATACGATGCATGGAGGAAAGTAAATCCACAAAGGAAACAATACACGTTTTTCTCAAATCCTCACAGATCATGGTCGAGAATAGATATGGCCTGGATGAATCCAGAGCTGATAACCAAAATAGAAGCAATAGAGATTTTACCAAATAAATGGGCTGACCATAACCCAGTTAAAATAAAATGGAGAGGAAGGAGAAGAAAAAAAACCAGGTGGTCACTCAATCAAAATGTTTTAAAAGAAAAAGCAAATATACAAAAGATAGAAATAGAACTAGTTTTTTTTTCCCCAAAGAAAATATTAAGGAACAAACATCAACCCAAAATGTGTGGGACACAATGAAAGCTTATTTGAGAGGGCTGACAATTGCATATACAGCAATGAAAAATAAAGAAAAAAAGAAAAAATTGGAAATCTTGCATACAAAGCTCATGGAACAGGAATCATTAATGCATAAAGAATCACTAAATAATAAATATAAAGAGGAAATAAATTTAACTAAGCATAAGATTTGGCAACCCAAGAAAAAATAAGCCGTAATATCGAAGCCATGAAACAAAACTATTTTGCATATGCAAATAAACCTGGGAGATGGTTTTGGCCCATAAATTAAGGAAAGAAAAAACAAAAAGAAATATCCAACAACTAAGAGACTAAGATGGAGAATTGCAACATGGACCGGAAGAAAAAAATACTATTATCCAAGTCGTCTTTAAAACGCTGTACAGACGAAAGGAAATCAAGGAAGAGGACATCAAGAACTACTTGGATAACAAAAATTTGCCAATCTTTCTGAAGGAGGCACAAACAATGCTTAATGACAAAATAACATTAAGAGAGTTGAAAGAGGCCATCAAAAAACAAACAAACAAACAAACAAAAAAACCAACAAAATGCCAGAGCCGGATGGGCTACCAGTGGAGATATATAAAAAAATTGCAGGATGTACTGGAAAAAAAAATGTTAGAATTATACAGTGAAGTATTAGAACACACCAAAATGCCGAAATTTATTTATTTATTTATTTATTTGTGAGATTTATATACCGCCTCACACTGCAAGCACTCTCTAAGCGGTTTACACCAGTAAGCAATGTATATTTACATTGCCCCCAACAATCTGGGTCCTCATTTTACCTACCTCGGAAGGATGGAAGGCTGAGTCAACCTTGAGCCGGTGAGATTTGAACCGCTGACCTAAGGATCAGTCAGCTAAAGTGGCCTGCAGTACCTGCCTCTAACCGCTGCGCCACCTCGGCTCTTTTTCATGGGTAGAAATCATGGGTAGAAGCATATATAACCTTAATATCAAAGGAAGATTCGGATAATTGTTCAATTAAAAATTACAGACCAATCTCACTTTTGAATTTGGACAATAAAATATTTATGACAATTATGGGAGAAAGATTAAAAATAATATTAAACCAAATTATTCATTCGGATCAAAATGGATTTCTTCCAAAATGTCAAATTCGTAACAACACAAGGATGATTATGAACGTATTAGAATATTATGAAGTTCATTCAGACAAACAATTGGCTTTAATATTTGTGGATGCGCAAAAGGCATTCGACAATCTGGACTGGAAATTCTTTACGACGCAATTAAAAACTATGAAATTCGGCGACAAATTCACCAAAATGATTGAAGCAATATATTCATTACAATTGGCTAAAACAATGATAAATGGTGATATGACTGAGACAATAAGCATAATGAAAGGTGTTAGACAAGGATGTCCACTATCCTCCCTACCAGTGGTGGGTTCCTACCGGTGCGGTCCACTCTATAGCACCGGTAGCGGCCCACTAGTGACGTCACAGTACCAGTGCGGCCGGTTGCCGGTGCCTGGGCACCGCCATTTAAAAAAAAATTTTTTTAAAAAAAATTCTTCTGCGCATGCCCAGAAGCCGAGCTTCCGGCACTGTGCATGCACTGCCTTCCTACCCCACAGTGAGTCCAAGCAGGGGAGGATGGCTGAGGGAGCGCGTGAGACGCTGAAAGAACGGGCGGCAGGAGCTATCTCCATTCCCCTCCCTTCAGCAGTCCGAGAAGCCACGAACGCGCGGTGATGATCCCAGGCATTTTTGCATGTTCGAGGCTTCTCTAGCTGCTGAGGGGAGGGGGAACGGGCGGCAGGAGCCTAGGATCATCAAATGGGGAGAATCATTCAGGCTGGACGGAGCGTCCTAGAAGAACCGCTGCCGCAGTCTTGCTGCTCCCACTGCGGGGGCCTGCGTTGTAGGTGAGCAATGCCCCCCCCGCTTCTCCAGCCGCTGCCAAGCTCCAGAGGCCCACGCCCACCCAGTCACATGGCTGGCAAGCCACACCCACAAAATAAGCCACGCCCACAAAGTGTCAGTAAAAAAATTAGGAACCTGCCCCTGCCCCCTACTGTTTATACTATCAATAGAGGTGTTGTTGAACCAGATAAGAGGAAATCAGGAAATAAAAGGACTTAAAATCAAAAAAGAAGAGTATAAGACACAAGCGTTCGCAGATGACATGGTGTTTATTATCGAAGAACCTCATAATTCAGGACTCAAATTATTGCAGGAGATAGAGGAGTTTGGCGAAGTTGCCGGTCTAAAGATAAACAAGGATAAAACAAAAATAATAACAAAAAAATCTTACACAACAACAGGATGGTGAATTGGAGAAACTATTGGGAATTCAGGTTGAATTCAGGTTGAATAGATCACAAAAAGGTTGGGAACCACTGGTCTAGTCTTTCGCTGACTCTTAAACAAGCATGTCATAAATACACAGCCATCAAACTGTTCCTTTTTCAGGATAAGCAGAAATTAGCAAAGGTCAGAAAAATAGGAGAAAGTAATAAAGACAAAAGGAATTGGAGAGCTGAGGAAATGAAAAAAAAGAAAGAAAGCATATTTAATCTGGTCTGCACCAACCTTGGGCGTGATATCACACCATATTTTCGACGCTTCCTTCAACCAAGTCTGTCTTTTCCTTTTATTCTTTAAAACACAAATCTTCTTTCTTTCTTTTATTGTTCAGGGTCTTATCAACTTTATCCATCACAGCTTTCTCGATCTTTCCCCTTGTCTCAATTCATATCCTGTTCTTTCATATACTTCTCGTTTTATGAGGCTCATATAAACATTTGAGAGGAAAACAGCTCTCTTCATTACGTTGGACCAAAAGAGAATAGAGTAAGAGGTCATAAAAATATGCCCAGAGACAGATAGAACTAAAATGCCCTTTTGCGAAATGGAGGCCTCTTATGATACTTATAGCAGATACTATAAATACACCAAGAAGACCTGGTTTATCTTGTGAAACACACAGGTTTTATGAAGACTGCTGATGACAAATATATAGCCATATATAGTCAAATACCGTATTTTTCGGAGTATAAGACGCACCTTTTTACCCCCCAAAAGAGGGTGAAAACTTGGGTGCGTCTTATACACCAAATGTAGCCCCAGCCGCCCCCACCCTTTGGCCTCTGTCTTCCAGCAATTTACCTGTTTGCAGCAAACAGGGAAGAGCCTGTAGGGCCAAGCAAGTCACTAGCAGCTTCCCGACCTACAGCTGACTTGCCACGTGGGAAAATGAAAGTGAAACTGCAAAGAGGCAAATAGCTGGGAGAGACACACAGATTTTTTTTTTTTTTGCTGAACTGGATGGAAGGGGGTAAGTGAATAACTATAAATGTCTGTAGAATGTTCAAATTATTAGACTTATTTTTTAAAGACTGCTTTATTATTGTTCTAGAGCCAGGGATCTCCAACCTTGGCAACTTTAAGACTTGTGGACTTCAACTCCCAGAATTCCACAGCCAGCTTTGTTAGCTTTGCTGGCTGTGGAATTCTGGGAGTTGAAGTCCACAAGTCTTAAAGTTGCCAAGGTTGGAGATCCCTGTAAATCTAGACAACTCAACAAAATAAAGAAGCTTTTTAAAATAAATGCTTGCTCTGAAGAGGCCCAGTGCTATTGTATCTTCTTTTAAATAATAGAGAATAATGTATACTTCCAGAAATTTTAATTAATTTTAACAGCTCTGTACAAGTATAGCCTGAAATGTAACACTGTCCTGTTTAGTATTACAGTTTAGTTACCTTGGAGTAGATCTATTTAAATAATTGGGAGGAACTAGTGTGACTACATTTAAGAAAACATTCTGGCATAATGTACATTTCTCCAATTCTTTGCTATTTCTATGAGTCAAGCACACATGCACAGAAATACACAGCAAACAGTGTATATCATCTGTGCTGTTTGCTGTTTGGCAAATTGCTTGGAGGCAGAGGCCTTTTTTCCTTGTTTCTCTCCCCCAAAACTAAGGTGCGTCTTATACTTTGGTGCATCTTATACTCTGAAAAATACAGTATATAACCAATATGAAATATATGGTTTCTATGACCTCTTAGTGGACTTTGAAGAAGCAAGCTAGGAAAAATATGGATGACTCCTTTGAGCTTTGATGTTTGAAGAAGAGAACTGAGAATATAGTGGACATCCAAGAAAGCAAATCAATGGATCCTTGAACAATTCAACACAGTGATTTTCCAAAGCCCCAGAGGACAGGGCAAGAAACAACGGATGGAAACTAATCAAGGAGAAAAACCACCTGGAATCAAGGAGAAACTTCCTAACAGTGAGGACATTTAACCTGTGGAACAGCTTCAGACCTTGTGGGGGCTTCATCACTGGAGGTTTTTAAGTAGAGACTGGACAGCAACTTGTCTGATATGGTATAGGATCTCCTTCTTGAACAGGGGGCTGGACTAGAAGACCTCCAAGGTCCCTTCCAGCTCCATTCTGATTCTGAGATGTCACTCAAAACACAAGTGAACAACCTCAAATTATCCTATTTCAGATGTGCTATGCAAAGACATAACTCTTTGGAGAAGTTTATGATCCTGGGAAAGGTGGAAGGAAAAAGAAGAAGAAGAAGACAGGTAAGGTGGACACACCTACTTGGATGGACTTCAGAAGAGGGTTGGATTCATGGGTGGGTTCTAACTTACCTTGCTGCTGGTTTGCTTCCTCCCGCGCCGTGTGGCCGTGCCTCATGGGCACGCGCATGTGCAGTGCCAAAAAATCTGATTTTTTTTAAAGCTGAAAAAAAGATGGTGATGCATGCGCAGTGCCGGAAACTTGACTTCTGCGCATGAGCAGAAGAAAAAAATTGAAACAATTTTTTTAAAAAATTCAAAACAATTAAAAAACAATTTTAAAAAAGATGGCGGCGCCCATGGATTGGCACTGACCGAACCAGTTCCGTGACATAATCGTGACATCACCAGCAGGTCGCTACCGGTTCGGGCGAACCAGTCCAAACCGGGAGGAACCCACCTCTGGTTGGATTAGAAGACCTCTGAGGTCCCTTCAGAGGACTCAGTGACAGAAGTGATGAATGCATTCATGACATGATAGCAATGTCCCAATATCTAAGGAACACCACAAAGAAGAGGGAGTCAAACTATTCTCCAAAGCACCTGAGGGCAGGACAAGAAGCAACGGGTGGAAAGTAATCAAGGAGAGAAGCAACTTAGAACTAAGGAGAAATTTCCTGACAGAACAAGAGTGGAATGATTTGCATCCAGAAGTTGTGGTTGCTCCAACACTGGAGATTTTCAAGTAAGGATTGGAAAACCATTTGTCGAGCCGAGGTGGTGCAGCGGTTAGAGGCAGGTACTGCAGGCCACATTAGCTGACACTGATCCGCAGGTCAGCGGTTCAAATCTCACTGGCTCAAGGTTGACTCAGCCTTCCATCCTTCCGAGGTAGGTAAAATGAGGACCCAGATTGTTGGGGGCAATATAAATATACATTGCTTACTGGTGTAAATTGCTTAGAGAATGCTTGCACTGTGAGGCGGTATATAAATATCAGTAATAAATAAATAAATTTGGCTGAAATAGTATAGAGCAATGATGGTAAACCTTTTTGGTTTGTGTGTCAAAAGGAGGGGAGTGTGTGGGGGGGTCAAACGCGCGCGTGTCCACAACCATAATTTCATGCGGGGGGCCCCACGCATGCGCGCATGACTCTTCCACGCATGCACGCATGAAACCCCCCCCCCACTCCCAGCATGCAATGGCACACCCATTTTTCACTCTCCCCAGGCTTCAGAGCCTTTCTAGCAGCCCACCATTAATTATTATTTGCGCTGTTTGTTTTTGATATATTGCCTGAATAGATTGTACAAAATAATCTCCAAGTTGTAATTTTTCTATTAGCTTTAATAAAAATCGCCAATTAAATCTATCGAAGGCTTTCTCAGCATCCAAAAATATCAGTGTTGCAGGGACCTGGTTGTTCTTTCCCAACTACTCTAATAAGTTAACAACTTGTCTAACATTAGTTTTCATTTGTCTACCTGTTAGAAACCCAGTTTGATCATGATGTATTATCTGTTGTAAGACTATCATTAATCTATTTGCTAAAATTTTTGCAAAAAATTTATAATCTAAGTTTAAAAGTGAAATCGGCCTGTAGTTTTTTGGATCTGTAAGATCTTGACCCTCTTTTGGGATCAGAGAAATAAAAGCAGTTTTCCAAGATGGAGGTACAGTACCCCCCTTTTGGATATTGTTAAACAGTTCTTTAAGTGGTTCCACCATTTCCTCCTGCAATTTTTTATAATAAACAGCAGTTAGTCCATCTGTCCCCGGGGCCTTGCCCGCTTTTAATTGTTTAATTGCCAATACAATCTCTTCTGAAGTTATCAATTGATTTAAGGTATCCCTCTGAATCTCAGTAGTTATATGAATATTTTGTTGCTGTAAATACCTATCTATCTCTTCTTCCCTAACTTTATCCCCAGTATATAATAAGAATCAACAATAACTTGATGGCATGTAATCAGTGACTCCTGAAAGTTGATCCAATATATGAATATGAGCCAGCAGTGTGTAGCAGCAACCAAAAAAGCTAATACAATCCTTGATTGTATGAACAGAGGCATAGCATCAAAATCATGTGAAGTATTAATACCGCTTTAAAAGGCCTTAGTAAAACCTGGAATATTGCATCCAGTTTCGTCACCACATTCGGAAAAAAAGATGTAGAGAATTTGCAAAAAGTGCAGAGAAGAGCAACTAAGATGATTAAAGGCCCGGAGACTAAAACATGTGAAGAACAATTGCGGGAACTGTGTATGGCTACTCTAGAGAAAAGAAAGACTAGGGGGGGATATGATAGCAGTATTCCAGTATTTGAGGGGCCGCCACAAAGAAGAGGGGGTCAACTTATTTTCCAAAGCACCCAAAGGCAGGACAAGAAACAATGGATGGAATCTAACCAAGGAGAGAAGCAACCTGGAATTAAGGAGAAACTTCCTAACAGTGAGGACAATTAACCAGTGGAACATCTTGCCTCCAGAAGTTGTGGGTGCTTCATGACTGGAGGTTTTTAAGAAGAGACTGGACAGTCACTTCTCTGAAATGGTATAGGATCTCCTGCTTGAGCAGGGGGTTGGACTAGAAGACCTCCAAGGTCCCTTCCAGTTCTATTCTGATTGATCGAATACAAAGCCCTATTCTCTTCAATTCTTTATATAACTTTTTCTAGGTCAGTCTTTTTTTTTCATGGCGATGTGCCCCATTTTGCTGTTTTTCTGGGGCAACGCCGATGCTACGACTGATAACTCTGTTCTGAAATTAAACTTCTTCTTTTCTCTACCCAGTTTCGTTCAGCCATGACTGCAAAAAAACCCAAAAAACTACGCTTTTGCTACTGGAGGCAAGTAATCCCTTTATGCAATGTTTTATCATGGATCTTCGCAAGACAACTATTAATCTTAAATCATACTTTTATAAAGTGTTTATTTTCTCTCCCTCCCAGGTTTCCGCCCCCCCTCCAGGCGCTTTGGTGACTATCAATATCGCGCCTGTCACTCGGAGTTATGAACTGCATCTCAGCATCGGCTCTGAAGCAAAATTGAGAGAGCCAGGTGGAATCCAAAGAAATCAATCCTATTTTTATATAGATATAGATATAGATATGCCATCACAGGAAAAGAGCTCTCTCAAACAGGTGTGATTGGAGTCCAGTCACACTCTAGCATGACTAGGTTTATAGAGAGTGAAATTCTCATTTAACTTCTCTTTAACTACCTGTTTTTTTCAAAAAGTACTAACTACCAGTATGATGACACAGATAAACCTCCAGGTGGCCTCAACGACTATCTAAAAAGGATGCAAATGACCAGCTGTCTGCAAGGAGCATCAATCCTTCCATTCCCCACCATCCAGTCAGAGCTGAAGAAGCTTCTTGGATGAGAAGCGAAACGTCTTCAAGGAAAAACCAGAAAGTCCAGTTGCCTCTTGGAAAAAGCACCTTTGGGATAACTACCGGTATGTTTTCAGAGAATTATCCAGTTCTGGACCCATTACACAAAGATCTCATTTTCTGGAGAAGGCTCCAATGTTGAGGTAGGTGGGGTGAAAGACAAGAAGTGGACAACAAGATAGATGGACTCAGTGACGTTGCTGATGAGTACCCTGTTGGAAAACTTGAAGGATTTAGTTGAAGACAGATCATTCTGGAGAAGATCTGTCTGTCTGTCTGTCTGTCTGTCTTTCTGTCTCCATCTGTCTACCTCTCTCTCTCTCTCTCTCTCTCTCTCTCTCTCTCTCTCTCTCTCTCTCTCTCTCTCTCTCTCTCTCTCTCTCTCTCTCTCTCTCTCCAGTATATCTGGTACCTTGCTCAACAGTAGTAACTGTGAGAGGGACCTTGGAGTCCTAGTGGACAACCGTTTAAATATGAGCCAGCCGTGTGCAGCAGCTGCCAAAAAAGCCAACGCAGTTCTGGGCTGCATTAATAGAGGGATAGAATCAAGATCACGTGAAGTGTTAATACCCCTTTATAATGCCTTGGTAAGGCCACACTTTGAATACTGCATCCAGTTTTGGTCGCCACGATGTAAAAAGGATGTTGAGACTCTAGAAAGACTGCAGAGAAGAGCAACAAAGATGATTAGGGGACTGGAGGCTAAAACATATGAAGAACGGTTGCAGGAACTGGGTATGTCTAGTTTAATGAAAAGAAGGATCAGGGGAGACATGATAACAGTGTTCCAATATCTCAGGGGTTGCCACAAAGAAGAGGGAGTCAAACTATTCTCCAAAGCACCTGAGGGTAGAACAAGAAGTAATGGGTGGAAACTAATCAAGGAGAGAAGCAACTTAGAACTAAGGAAAAATTTCCTGACAGTTAGAACAATTAATCCATGGAACAGCTTGCCTCCAGAAGTTGTGAATGCTCCAACACTGGAAGTTTTTAAGAAGATGGCCCGTTTTGGCCTGTTTTGGATGGAGGTAAGTGCAGGGCATGTGCGGAGGCTCAGGGAGGACGAAAAACAGGCCTACTGGAAGTTCGGGAAGGCTGGAAACGGGCCTGTTTCCGGCCTCCAGAGGGCCTCCGGAGCCTGGGAAGGCCATTTTCACTCTCCCAGAGGCTCGAAGAAAGTCTCCGGAGTCCAGAGAGGGCCCCCACCGTGGTGCAGGAGGCCAACTAGGCCACACCCATCATGGCCACGCCCAGAGAACCGCTTGCTAAAACTTTTGAAGCCCACCCCTGGCTTCAAGCCGTATTTTTCAGATGTTTCTGTGACTCTGTTGATGAGGAGCTGAAGGTCTTCATGCTTACTGGCAAGCAGAAGAAGACAGTCAGAAAAATGAGTTTATTAAAATGGAGACCTGTTACAGCAGACCCCGGACCACCAAGCTGACCTGCAAGAGATGCTAGAGACCATTAAAACAGAAACCAACATTCTCCAAATGTTTAACAGCCGCCCCGAATCACTCTGCTCAGCTCTTTCACAAAAGAGTCTTTATTACCTCGACATCCATTACAGGAAAACAGCGCCGGAAGAATAAACAAGTGCAAAAGAAATCATAGTTTAACGATCAAGGCGTGACAAAATGGAGAGGAATATGATTCAAAACGCCGTCAGGTACTGTATATATGTATTTTTTCCTCCCTCGTTTTGACCTGAGTCCTTTCTGAGTTCTTGACGGATTTGCAATAAAACGGGATGCGTTAATCAAAAGCAATTCATGGGTTTCCCGGCACAACTTTTGAAGTGTGTACCACTTTTTTTTCCTCTGCTCCAGAAATCTTGGTTTGCATCCTTTTTTATAGTGCCACTCAAAGAAAAGAACATCCTCTCAAGACGCAGGATAAATCACGAAGCCATAAAACGGGCATTGCATTAGTGTGACTCTTTGTCAGACTATAGCAAAAGGAAGCGCAGGATCAAAAATAGACACACGACAGGACAAGCCACTAATATATAAACAGAGAGCAAACCCCACTCCCTTCTAGCACTGATGATGTTACCGAGCTGGGTAATGAAACGTCTGCAAGCAAACAATGAAGGAGAATATTAGTAGCTCGGGGTTAAAACGAAGGGTCCTTGGTGATCTGTGAGCTTGGTGGTTTTCTTGCAGACATTTCATTACCCAACTAGGTAACATCATCAGTGCTAGAAGGGAGTGGGGCTTATGGAGAGGAGGAGGAGGAGGAGGAGGAGGAGGAGGAGTACTGTGAAATCTTGGTGCTCTCTGAGTTTGCTTGTTTTCTTGCAGACATTGGAAGTTTTTCAGAAGGTGTGGGATAACCATTTGTCTGAAGTGGTGTAGGGTTTCCTGCCTAAGTAGGGGGTTGGACTAGAAGACCTCCAAGGTCCCTTCCAACTTTGTTGTTGTTGTTGTTGTTGTTGTTGTTGTTGTTGTTGTTGTTGTTCTTCTTCTTCTTCTTCTTCTTCTTCTTCTTCTTCTTCTTCTTCTTCTTCTTCTTCTTCTTCTTCTTCTTCTTCTTCTTCTTCTTCTTCTTCTTCTTCTTCTTCTTCTTCTTCTTATTATTATTATTATTATTATTATTATTATTATTATTATTATTATCCAACTAGGTAACATCATGAGTGCTAGAAAGGAGTAGGGCTTGTGGAGTGGAGGAGGAGGAGGAGGAGGAGGAGGAGGAAGATGAGAAGGAGAAGGACTGTAAAATCTTGGTGCTCTCTGAGTGCTTGTTTTCTTGCAGGTATTTCATTACCCAACTAGGTCGCATCTTCAGTGTTAGAAGGGACTGGAGCTTGTGGAGAGGAGGAGGAGGAAGATGAGGAGGAGGAGGAAGATGTGAAGGAGGAGGAGTGTGAAGTCTTTGGTGCTCTCTGAGCTTGCTTGTTTTCTTGCAGACATTGCATTACCCAAACTAGGTAACATCATCAGTGCCTGAAGGGAGTGGGGTTTGGGAGGGTGGTGGTGGTGGTGGTGGTGGAGGAGGAGGAGGAGGAGGAGGAGGAGGAGGAGGAGGAGGCTAGAAGCTCTTCTAGCTCATTAGTGCTAGAAGAAAATGGGGTTTGCTCTCAATTTATATTTTAGTAGCTTGCTCTATCAGTGTTGGTGGTGGGGGGTGATCTTGGAGGTTATTTACTGTTGGCTTTTTTGCCAGTTCCTTGATGGGGATATTGTTTACTTTTTGATTGTTGGTCTGATGTTACTCTTGTATTAATCTCTGCTCATCTGGGTGCTGATTGCTGGTCTGCCTTTGCAGAATCCACTTTTAGCGTGGGGTGTAAATAATTCCTACCCACAGCACGGGCCTTTGAGAGACATTCCCTACCCCCTGTGATCATCCTGCAAATGTCCAGCCTGGGTATGATTCACACAACGATTGCACATGGTCTTGCAACAAATTCCAACGGGTAATTGGCCTTTAAGCTGACCTAGTTAAGCCTATTCGCAAACACAGCCAATCTTCATTCTTTGCTTCAAGGGAAAGAAGCCAAACAAGGAATAATGGATGGAACCCTGGTTCCCAAAATGTTCCGCGATGGTGCTTTTACCGGTCCTGCTACCTTTTGCAATGATGTGACTTCACTAGGGAGGCTTTCCCCCCATAGCTGTACTCTATCCTGCAGAGATTTAGATTTATTATTAGAGTTGGAAGGGACCTTGTAGGTCATCTAGTCCAACCCCCTGCTCAAGCAGGAGTTCCTACACCATTTGAGACAGATGGCAGTCCAGTCTCTCCTTGAAGGTCGCAAGTGTGGGGCTCTCACAACCTCCGCTGGCAAGCTGTTCCACTGGTTGATCGCTCTCATCGTCAGAAAGTTTCTCCTCGCTTCCAGGTTGAATCTCTCCTGATCAGCTTCCATCCGTTATTCCTTGTTTGGCTTTCTGGTGCCATAAATCATGGATATATCTTATACATCTGTGACACATCTGCTTCTGTGGGGTCTTTGGTGCTCTCTGAGCTTGGATGTTTTCTTGCAGATATTTCATGACCCAAATAGATAACATCATCAGTGATAGGCGAGAGTCAGGTTTGTGGAATGGAGGGAGGAGGAGGAGGACTGTGGGGCTGAGTCTCTGAGCCTGGTCATTTTCTTGCAGATGTTTCATTTACAAATTAGGTAACATCATTAGACACCCAAGCTCAGAGAGCACCATGGGGACGATGGGATTAACTGTCAGCTACAGACATTCTCTTCTGTCAGAAATAAACAAGTGGAGTACTGTTTGCACCTTCTAGCACTGATGAAGTTACCTAGTTGGGGTAATGAAATGTCAGCAAGAAAATAGCCAACCCCAGAGAGCGTGAAATATTTCACAGTCCTTCTCCTTCTCCTTCTCCTTCTCCTTCTCCTTCTCCTTCTCCTCCTCCTCCTCCTCCTCCTCCTCCTCCTCCTCCTCCCTTTCCCTTCTCCTTCTCCTTCTCCTTTTCCTTCTCCTTCTCC
>JALIGW010000094.1:430461-503455 GCA_023053685.1 Diadophis punctatus similis
AAATAGCCAACCCCAGAGAGCGTGAAATATTTCACAGTCCTTCTCCTCTCCTTCTCCTTCTCCTTCTCCTTCTCCTTCTCCTCCTCCTCCTCCTCCTCCTCCTCCTCCTCCTCCTCCTCCCTTTCCCTTCTCCTTCTCCTTCTCCTTTTCCTTCTCCTTCTCCTTCTCCCTCTCCCTTCTCCTTCTCCTTCTCCTCCTCCTCCTCCTCCTCCTCCTCCTCCCTTTCCTTCTCCTTCTCCTTCTCCTTCTCCTCCTCCTCCTCCTCCTCCTCCTCCTCCTCCCTTTCCCTTCTCCTTCTCCTTCTCCTTCTCCTTCTCCTTCTCCTTCTCCTTCTCCCTCTCCCTTCTCCTTCTCCTCCTCCTCCTCCTCCTCCTCCTCCTCCTCCTCCTCCTCCTCCCTTTCCCTTCTCCTTCTCCTTCTCCTTCTCCTTCTCCTTCTCCTCTCCCTTCTCCTTCTCCTTCTCCTTCTCCTTCTCCTTCTCCTCCTCCTCCTCCTCCCTTTCCCTTTCCCTTCTCCTTCTCCTTCTCCTTCTCCTTCTCCTTCTCCTTCTCCTTCTCCTTCTCCTTCTCCTTCTCCTCCTTCTCCTTCTCCTCCTCTCCTCCTCCTCCTCCTCCTCCTCCTCCTCCTTCCCTTCTCCTTCTCCTTCTCCTTCTCCTTCTCCTTCTCTTCTCCTTCTCCTCCTTCTCCTTCTCCTTCTCCTCCTCCTTCTCCTCCTTCTCCTCCTCCTTCCCTTCCCTTCTCTTCTCCTTCTCCTTCTCCTTCTCCTTCTCCTTCTCCCTCTCCCTTCTCCTCCTCCTCCTCCTCCTCCTCCTCCTCCTTCTTCCTTCTCCTTCTCCTTCTCCTTCTCCTTCTCCTTCTCCCTTCTCCTTCTCCTTCTCCTCCTCCTCCTCCTCCTCCTCCTCCCTTCTCCTTCTCCTTCTCCTTCTCCTTCTCCTTCTCCTTCTCCCTTCTCCTTCTCCTTCTCCTTCTCCTTCTCCTTCTCCTTCTCCTCTCCTTCTCCTCCTTCTCCTTCCTCTCCCTTCTCCTTCTCCTTCTCCTTCTCCTTCTCCTTCTCCTCTCCCTCCTTCTCCTTCTCCTCTCCTCTCCTCCTCCTCCTCCCTTCCCTCTCCTTCCCTTCTCCTCTCCCTCTCTTCTCCTCTCCTCTCCTTCTCCTCCTCCTCCTCCTCCTCCTCCTCTCCTCCCTTCTCCTTCTCCTTCTCCTTCTCCTCTCCCTCTCTCCTCCTTCTCCTTCCCTTCTCCTCCTCCTCCTCCTCCTCCCTTTCCCTTCTCCTTCTCCTTCTCCTTCTCCTCCCTCTCCTTCTCCTTCTCCTTCTCCTCCTCTCCTCCTCCTCCTCCCTCCTCCTCCTCCCTCCTCCTCCCTTCCTTCCTCCCTTCTCCTTCTCCTTCTCCTTCTCCTTCTCCTCCTCCTTCTCCCTTCCCTTCTCCTTCTCCTCCTCCTCCTCCTCCTCTCCACCTCCTCTCCTTCTCCTTCTCCTTCTCCTTCTCCTTCTCCTTCTCCTCTCCTTCTCCTTCTCCTTCTCCTCCTCCTCCTCCTCCTTCTCCTTCCTCCTCCTCCTTCTCCTCTCTCCTCTCCTTCTCCTTCTCCTTCTCCTTCTCCTTCTCCTTCACCTCTCCTCCTCCTCCCCTCCTCTCCCTTCTCCCTTCCCTTCTCCTTCTCCTTCTCCTCTCCTCTCCTCCTTCCTCCTTCTCCTCTCCTCTCCTCCTCCTTCTCCCTCTCCTTCCTCCTTCTCCTTCTCCTTCTCCTTCTCCTCTCCTTCTCCCCTCCTCCTCCTCCCTTCTCCTCCCTTCTCCTCTCCTTCTCCTTCTCCTTCTCCCTCTCCCTTCTCCTCTCCTCCTCCTCCTCCTCCCTTCTCCTTCTCCTTCTCCTTCTCCTTCCTCCCTTCTCCTTCTCCTTCTCCTTCTCCTCTCCTTCTCCTTCTCCTTCTCCTTCTCCTCTCCTCTCCTTCTCCTTCTCCTCTCCTTCTCCTTCTCCTTCTCCTCTCCTCTCCCTCTCCTTCTCCTTCTCCTCTCCTTCTCCTCCTTCTCCTTCTCCTTCTCCTTCTCCTTCTCCTTCTCCTTCTCCTTCTCCTTCTCCTTCTCCTTCCTCCCTTCTCCTTCCTCCTTCTCCTTCTCCTTCTCCTTCTCCTTCTCCTTCTCCTTCCTCCTTCTCCTCCTCCTCCTCCTCCTCCTCCTCCTCTCCTTCTCCTTCTCCTTCTCCTTCTCCTTCTCCTTCTCCTTCTCCTCCTTCTCCTTCTCCTCCTCCTCCTCCTCCTCCTCCTCCTCCCTTCCCTTCTCCTTCTCCTTCTCCTTCTCCTTCTCCTTCTCCTTCTCCTTCTCCCTCTCCCTTCTCCTTCTCCTCCTCCTCCTCCTCCTCCTCCTCCTCCTCCTCCCTTTCCCTTCTCCTCCTCCCTTTCCCTTCTCCTTCTCCTCCTTCTCCTTCTCCTTCTCCTTCTCCTTCTCCTTCCCTTCTCCCTCCC
Source organism: Diadophis punctatus similis (assembly GCA_023053685.1). NCBI lineage: Eukaryota > Metazoa > Chordata > Lepidosauria > Squamata > Dipsadidae > Diadophis > Diadophis punctatus. Next base: position 432,918 of record JALIGW010000094.1, read on the forward strand.
TTCTCCTTCTCCCTTCTCCTTCTCCTTCTCCTTCTCCTCTCTCCCTCTCCCTTCTCCTTCTCCTCCTCCTCCTCCTCCTCCTCCTCCTCCTCCCTTTCCCTTCTCCTTCTCCTTCTCCTTCTCCTTCTCCTCCTTCTCCTTCTCCTTCTCCTCCTCCTTCTCCCTTTCCCTTCTCCTTCTCCTCCTCCTCCTCCTCCTCCTCCTCCTCCTCCCTTTCCCTTCTCCTTCTCCTTCTCCTTCTCCTTCTCCTTCTCCTTCTTCCCTTCTCCTTCTCCTTCTCCTTCTCTTCTCCTTCTCCTTCTCCTTCTCCTTCTCCTTCTCCTTCTCCTTCTCCTTCTCCTCCTTCTCCTTCTCCTCCTCCTTCGGCCTCCTTCTCCTCCTCCCTGTCCCTTTCCCTTCTCCTGGCTCCTTCTCCTCCTCTCCTCCTCCTTCTCCTCCGCCTTCTCCTCCTCCTTCTCCTTCTCCTCCCTTCTCCTTCTCCTTCTCCTTCTCCTTCTCCTCCTTCTCCTTCTCCTCCTCCTTCTCCTCCTTCTCCTCCTCCCTTTCCCTTTCCCTTCTCCTTCTCCTCTCCTCCTCCTTCTCCTCCTCCTTCTCCTCCTCCTTCTCCTCCTCCTTCTCCTCCTTCTCCTTCTCCTTCTCCTTCTCCTTCTCCTCCTTCTCCTTCTCCTTCTCCTTCTCCTTCTCCTTCTCCTTCTCCCTTTCCCTTCTCTTCTCCTCCTCCTCCCTCCTCCTCCTCCTCCTCCCTTTCCCTTCTCCTTCTCCTTCTCCTTCTCCTTCTCCCTCTCCCTTCTCCTTCTCCTTCTCCTTCTCCTTCTCCTCCTCTCCTCCTCCTCCTCCCTTTCCCTTCTCCTTCTCCTTCTCCTTCTCCTCCTTCTCCTTCTCCTTCTCCTTCTCCTTCTCCTTCTCCTTCTCCTCCTCCTTCTCCTCCTTCTCCTCCTCCCTTTCCCTTTCCCTTTCCCTTCTCCTTCTCCTTCTCCTTCTCCTTCTCCTTCTCCTCCTCCTCCTCCTCCCTTCTCCTTCTCCTTCTCCTTCTCCTTCTCCTTCTCCTCCTCCTTCTCCTCCTCCTTCTCCTCCTCCTTCTCCTCCTTCTCCTCCTCCTCCTTTTCCTTCTCCTTCTCCTTCTCCTTCTCCTCCCTTCTCCTTCTCCTTCTCCTCCTTCTCCTCCTCCTCCCTTCTCCTTCTCCTTCTCCTTCTCCTTCTCCTTCTCCTTCTCCTTCTCCTTCTCCTTCTCCTCTCCTCCTCCTCCTCCTCCTCCTCCTCCTCCTCCTCCTCCTCCTCCTCCTCCTCTCTGCAAGCCCCACTCCCTTTTAGCACTGATGATGTTACTTAGTTGGGTAATGAAACATTTGCAAGGAAACAACCCAAAAGAGCATCAAGGACCTCACAGTCCTCCTCCTCCCCCCTCCTGGAAATCCCTCTCCCTTCTAACATTGATTAATGTTATCTAATTGGGCGAGGTACAAACATTCTTTTCTATCAACATCTGCTTCCATTATATATTATAGATTGTTATACAGACTTCGAAGGGGGAGGGGGAGGTGATGAAGAGAGTTTCTGTGTGAACTTAAGCATTTTAAGTGAAGAAACTGCATTTTTTAAAATCCATCTTTTGTCTCCACTAGAATTGTTACCTCTATCTCAGCTATTATTCCTAGCCACGCCAACCGTCAATTTTATTTACAACCTTTTAGCAAACATCAATTCTGGATAAATAAGTTTTTTACGTTTTTATGGGTGGGGAAGTCCACCATTGGTGGTAGTATGTTCCTCTCTCCTTTTTGCATTGGACTTGCCCTAAAGCTAGAAATTTCTGGAACAAAATTAGAGCCTGGTTGGGAGAAATATTACAGAGAGAAATTGCATTAAAGCCTGAATTGTTTTTATTGGGGATACTGCGCACGAGATACTCAAAAGAAGAAAGATACCTAATTTTACACATAGCCACAGCAGCTAGACTATCATACGCCCAGAATTGGAAATTAGAACACGTGCCCACTGCTTCGATGGTCATCAGAAAAATACTCGATTGCGCAGAAATGTGCAAACTAACAATGCAGATTCACGGAAAAGACGACACGGATTTCTACGAATATGGAATAAGGTATATAATTGGATTAAACAAAACCCAAAATTAAAAATTTGGCAGATGAATTGAGATATATTTATAAATGCTTTCTTTACAAGCTGTAATTAAATGAACCAATTTACGGATGATAACCACCGATACTCACGACATGGAATGTACTTAAAATGTATATATAGATTTTGATACGAAACAAACACCTTAATAACGCTGTTAAAAGCATTGGACTATTTCGTGTTGTTGTTTGTAAATATGTGTACTTGTTTGTGTTTTGTGTGTTTTGTTTGTGTGTTTGTGTGTTTTGTTTGTGTCTTTTTTCCTATTGTAAAAATTTAATAAAGACTATTTTTTTAAAAAAAGGGTGGGGAAAATCCCCTCAGCCCTCAAGCCTTCACCATTCCAAAGAGCAAAAGTGGGCTTTGTTGTTTTTATTCCTTGACTTTATTTTTCTTCAAAAGCCTCTCTTTGTGAAATGAAAGAAGAAGAAGAAAAAGTTCCTCTGACTCCATTAAATGCTGCCTGGACATGTTCGCTTTGATCCATACATATCAAGAGCTTCTGAAAATACCGGAGAGACAAGCATCTAAACAGAGAGATCAATTCTTCAACACTTCTTCCCTTGTCTATTTCTCGTGACTGACTGGGGCATTATTGAACAACAAACGCAACAACAGGAGTTGGCTTGAATAAGAAAAAACGAAAAAGAAAAGTAACTCATCTTTTTTTCCTCCATAAGAACAGACAGTGATTTGGGTTTCTTTTGAAACTTTTCTTTTCCAGCTTTCTTTTCCATGTGAAAGGGTTTTGAAAGAGTAACAGAACTGAGAAAATCTTTGGTGGTTTTTTTTTTTTTTTTGGGTCCTTGAGGTGAATTCTGGCACCTAGTGACTATTCATAGTAGTTTAACAGAGTTGGAAGGGACCTTGCAGGTCATCTAGTCCAACCCCCTAACCAAGCAGGAGACCCTACATCTGCCTCTACCTAGGATTGAACTAACAACCTCCTAATTGTGAGGCAAGAGGTTGCAAAGTAAATAATAATAATAATAATAATAATAATAATAATAATAATAATAATAATAATAATAATAATAACAACAACAACAACAACAACAACAACAACAACAATAATAATAATAATAATAATAATAATAATAATAATAATAATAACAACAGAGGAACAAGTTCCTGTTATTTTCATGGCAATAGGTTTAAGAGAGGGTAAAACATATGAAGAACGGTTACAGGAACTGGGCCTGGCTAGTCTAGTGAAGAGAAGGACCAGGGGAGACATGATAGCAGTCTTCCAATATTTGAGGGGCTGCCCCAAAGAGGAAGGGGTCAACCTATTTCTCAAAGCACCTGAAGGCCAGACAAGGAATAATGGATGGACAGATCAAGGAGAGATTCAACCTGAAATAAGGAGAAATTTTCTGACAGTGAGAAGAGTCAGCCAATGGAACAGGAGTTGCCTTCAGAAGTTGTGGGAGCTTCATCATTGGAGGCTTTCAAGAAGAGATTGGACTGCCGTCTGTCAGAAATGGTGTAGGGTCTCCTGCTTGGGCACGGGGGGTTGGACTAGATGACCTACAAGGTTCCTTCCAACTCTGTTATTCTGTTATTCATATATTTTCATCAAGATGGGTTGATAGTATCCTCTTCGAAGAGCTGAGAAAGAATGACTGGTCCAAAGTCCTTCAAGGACATTCCATAGATGAGGATGGACATAGAATCGTAGGGCTGAAAGGGTCCTCAGGGGTCTTTTAGTCCAATCTGTTCAAGGCAGAAGACCTTTTACCATCCCAATCAAAGCGTTGTCCAGTCTATTTTTGAAAACCTTCAGTGATGGAGCACCCACAACTCTGGGAGGCAAGCTATTCTGTTGATGAATGTTCTCACTGTCGGAAAAGTTCTTCTTACTTTTACGTTGGATCTCCTTTTGATGAACTTCCACCCATAACCCATCCTGCTCTTTGGTGGTCTGGAGATCAAGTCAATCCCTCTTCTCTGTTAACATCCCTACAAGTTCCATAAGACACGGATCATCTCCCTTCTAATCCTTGTCTTTGATAAGCTAGACATACCTAGTGCCCTCAACCATTCATCCTACAATTTAGCTTCCAGACCCTTTATCATCTTTGTTGCTCTTCTCTGAACACCTCTAGGGTCTCAGCATCTTTTTTGTATCGGGGTGACCAGAACTGGATATAGTATTTCAAGTGTGGTCTCACCAAGCAGAGTATAAAGAGGTAACCACAAATGTCTCCAACCACAAATGACCCATTCATCCCAGAGGAAACTTCTTATAGTTCCTTATTATTGTGAAGGGCTGAGATTCATGGAATCGGTTCTCCAGGGGTGTCCTAGAGCCAATTATTCTGTACCAGGGGCGGGTTCCTAATTTTTTTTACTACCACTCTGTGGGTGTGGCTTATTCTGTGGGTGTGGCTTGCCAGCCATTTGACTCCCCGGTGGGCGTGGCTTCTCAGACTGCTGAAGGGAGGGGAACTGAGATAGGTCCTGCTGCCCATTCCCCCTCCCCTCAGCAGCTCGAGAAGCCTCGAACGTGCAAAAATGCCTGGGATCATCACTGCGCGTTCGTGGCTTCTCAGACTGCTGAAGGGAGGGGAATGGAGATAGCTCCTGCTGCCTGTTCTTTCAGCATCTCACGCACTCCCTCAGCCATCCTCCCCTGCTTGGACTCACTGTGGGGTAGGAAGGCAGTGCATGTGCAGTGCCAGAAGCTCAGCTTCTGGGCATGCGCAGAACATAATTTAAATAAAAAAGTAAAAAAGTTTTTTTAAAAAATGGCGGCGTCCAGGCACCGGCAACCGACTGCACCGGTACTGTGATGTCACCAGTGGGCCGCTACTGGTGCTATAGAGTGGACCACACCGGTAGGAACCCACCACTGTTCTGTACCATGTATAGTGAGATTAATGTTTGTACCAAAGAAGTAGTACAAAACCGAGAGGAAGTATTAAGATTAAACATGCAGAGGGAAATGCAGCTAAGGACAGGTTATCAAATATTATAAAAGTGGTATATGATGGAAGTAAAACATGCATGAAATAAATGGGATGCTTAGTGAATGGTTTGACATTATTCCAGGAGATAAGAAGGGGTGAGTGGTTATCTCTTGATTGTTTAACGTATTTATAGATAAATATACATGGAATGCTTATGGTGACATTAGAGATATGCTGGCTTGGAAAGCCAAGGTTTTTTGTGTTTTTGTATGCAGAAGATGCAATGTTGTTAGCTAAGAAACAGAATAATTTGCAGTGAATGTTAAAATAGAATGTATGATGCAACCAGGCATAAGGATCTTAAAATAAATATATGCGACCAAGGTGGTTGCATTTAACTGGGAACATAAAAATGGATTGAACAATTTTAAGTTATACATAAATTGCAAAGGGGTGGGGAACAGCAAGTAAATGCATTTGTGTGCTTCAGTAGAGTGTTTAGTAAAACTTGGGAGAATGGATGGAGGTAGCTTAAAATCTGCCACTGGTAATAACAAAGTAGTAGGTAGAATACAATCGGTGGTGAGAAATTGATGTCTCTGAAAGGAATGGCCGTGTACAGAAGCGTGCTCCTAACCTCTTTCTATTATACAGAAGTGAAAAACGGTTATGTCAAAAGAAACATAAAAATAAGTGGAATATGGTAGGAGTTTGTTACTTAAGAACAGACAGTGTGCAGCGGCAGGCAAAAAGCCAATGCAATCCTAAATTGCATTAACAGAGGGATAAAATCAAGATCAAGGGAGGTACTAATACCACTCTATAAAGCCATAGCAAGACCACACCTAGAGTACTGCATCCAGTTTTGGTCACCACACTATAAAAAACATGTTGAGACTCTAGAAAAAGTGCAGAGAAGAGCAACCAGGATGATTAGGAGACTGGAGGCTAGAACATAGGAAGAACGGTTGCAGGAACTGGGCATGGCTAGTCTAGTGAAGAGAAGGACCAGAGGAGACATGATAGCAGTGTTCCAATATTTGAGGGGCTGCCACAGAGAGGAGGGGGTCAAGCTATTTTCCAAAGCACCTGAAGGCCAGACAAGGGATAATGGATGGAAACTGATCAAGGAGAGATTCAACCTAGAAATAAGGAGAAATTTTCTGACAGTGAGGACAATCAACCAATGGAACAGGAGTTGCCTTCAGAAGTTGTGGGAGCTTCATCACTGGAGGCTTTCAAGAAGAGACTGGACTGCCATCTGTCAGAAATGGTGTAGGGTCTCCTGCTTGGGCAGGGGGTTGGACTAGATGACCTCCAAGGTCCCTCCCAGCTCTGTTAATCTGAAAAAGAAATGTAGGTGGTAAAATGGAAAAAAATTAAAATTAAAAAGAGTGGGCGCTGAATAGTCTGGATGAAATACCAAAATGAAGCAGTAGAAGAATTCTAATGAGGTTGGACGCTTAGAAAGAAGATTGAGGATTGGATTGCAAAACCAAGGTGCGAAATAACAGTGAATGAGCCTCGAAGGAACACTCTCACCACCAGAGATGAGAACTCAACTCAGCCTTTTGGGTCTTCTGGAAGGAACCCAGAATTTGGTTCTGCTGGTTGACCTGGATCCCCGAGGGTTGTTGCTGTAAAAATTTAATAAATAAATTAGTCCTCTGTAACTCCGAAAGAGTTAATAATACAGATCTTTGTTAGGTGGGGATGACAATTAAACTGGTTACTCAGAACTAGGAGGGGATATCAAAACAACTACCAGTGGAATCATTGTGAATGATGTGCATCTTCGTTTTGCCGAATGGCTGCTTTTTACGACGGACGAGGGACGGATTTCACAAACCAGCCAAGGACTTTCTCCAACCCAAATAGGTCCGCTGAGCAATTATCAGAAGCCTCATCAAGCATTTCTAATTTCTAATGAAGTCGAGTTTTTCTAATTTGACGGTGGCATGATGGATTGGTTTCTGGGGCAAAGCAAGAAGAAATTGAACCGGGTCTGTGCAGGAAGGAGGAGAAAACAGGCTGAAGTTCTCATGAAAATCGAGACCAATGGCTCGTATATGTTCTAGAGCAGCGGTTCTCAACCTGTGGGTCGTGACCCCTTTGGGGGTCGAACGACCCTTTCACAGGGGTCGCCGAAGACCATCGGAAAACACATATTTCTGATGGTCTTAGGAACCGAGACACCGCTCCTCTATCCGTCTCCAGGAGGGTCCACCCACATGCAAATAGACTACTGCAAAAAAAAAAAAATCTGTACCATTCTGAGCATGCGCAGAAGCCAAACTTCCAGCACTGCGTATGCATCGCCATCTTGTTTCCAGCTTTTTTTTTGCATTTTTTTAAAATGGCACTGCGCATGCGTGGCACGGCCACACAGCGCAGGAGGAAGCGAACCGGCAGCGAGGTAAGTTAGAACCCACCCCTGAGTTTCCTAATAATTTTAATATTTTATGGTTGGGGATCACCACAATATGAGGAACTTAAGGGTCGCGGCATTAGGAAGGTTGAGAACCACTGTTCTAGAGGAATAACATTGAAATGTAAAAAAAAACACTCCATTTTTGTGTGTGCATGCAAGACATGCAGGTTCAATACGTATATGACTCAAAGAGGAACTGAGAATCTAGAATTAAAGAAAAAATTCCTGGCAGCGAGAACAATTAACGAATGGAATGTCTTGCCTCCAGAAGTTGTGGGTGCTCCATCACTGGAGGCTTTCCAGAAGAGACTGGACAACTATTTGTCTGAAATGGTATAGGGTCTCCTGCTTGAGCAGTGGGTTGGACTAGAAGACCTCCAATGTCCATTCCAGCTCTATTATTCTATATTATGTCCATAGTGGGCAAAAGAGGAAAACGACATTGTGTTGGTGTGATGTGAGTATCATTCCTAGTGTGATGCAATGCCCTGTGCTCTTACAAAGGAGGTAGAGTGTCTACAGATATTCTCAGTCTTCCAGGTCATGGTTGTCCCAAAAGTGCTTTTTCAAGAGGCAACTGGACTTTCTGGTTTTTCTTTGGAGACATTTCGCTTCTCATCCAAGAAGCTTCTTCAGCTCTGACTGGATGGTGAGGAATGGAAGGATTGATACTCCTTGCAGACAAAGCTGGTCATTTGCATCCTTTCACAGGGTCGTTGAGGCCATTTGGAGGTTTATCTGTGTCCTCAGGGTCACCTGAATGGTGCAAATCGTTCCTGTAGTCTGCAATTTTTTCCTCTGGAAATCCGTTCCTACTCCCCCACCATTCCAAGGGTGCGCATCCCAAATTGTATAGCTAAAAGTCTGTAGAGATTCTCAGTCATCCAGGTCACGGTTGTCCCAAAGGTGCTTTTTCAGAAGGGTACTCATTTTTTGAAGATGTTTCGCTCAGGTGACCCTGAGGACACAGATAAATTTCTAAGTGCTTCAACGACCCTCTAAAAGAATGCAAGGAGTATAAATCCTTCCATTCCCCACCATCCAGTCAGAGCTGAAGAAGCTTCTTGGATGACAAGTAAAATGTCTTCAAAAAAAAAAAAACCCAGAAAGTCCAGTTGCCTCTTGAAAAAGAACCTTTGGGACAACCATGACCTGGATGATGAATCTCTACAGACCTTTTAATAGTAGTAGTAGTGAAATAGCGAATTAATAGTAATAATAAGTAATAAGTAATAAGTAATAGTTGGTTACAGGGATATCCATTGTGAGACCTCCAAAATCAAGATGGCAGCTGCAACTGTTCAATTAAATCTTTCTTCAGAAGCTACCATCATTCCATCCACCCACCCACCCACTCATTCATCAATCTCCTCCCTCCCTCCCTCCCTCCCTCCCTCTCTCCCTTCCTTCCTTCATCTTACCTACTCACACCTTTCTTCTCTTCTCATCATCCATTCACCCACACCCACTCACTCATAGTTCATCAATCTCCTTCCTTCCTTCCTTCCTTCCTTCCTTCCATCCATCCATCCATCCATCCATCCATCCATCCATCCATCCATCCATCCTCTCCCAGAGAGACTGAGAATCTCTACAGTTCCAAGAACCTACAAAGAAACCAAACTGGGTCTGTGCAATAGGTTTGACAGTCCTCTGCGTCAAAATCATGGCACACGGAAGAGACATTTCTTGGTGTTATATACAGAAAATAGAGAAGGTAAAAGAGGAAGCTCTCCAACCCTTGGTAGCTTGCTACAATTCTGCTAGCCCTGATGGCGAAATCTGAAGTCAAGTTCTCTTCTGATTGACAATCTACTTGCTTTCCATTTGGCAATTTAGAGTCAAAACCGACACTTTATATTAAGGCTAGAAATGGACAAGACCTCCATGAAGTTCTGTAAGAGTAAAGTTCTCATCAACTAGTTCCTACACACACAACCAACTCAAGTAGAGCGATCAAAGGTTGTAGTGGGCCAGAGGGCCATGCGTGGGCCTCCTGACTTTTTAGTTGGCTACAGAAATAGCTTTGGCGACGTGCTGATGGACACCTGGAGGTCACAGCTTCTCTGCCCCTGACCGAGTTTCCAGAGATAGGCCATCTCTGTCTTTTAACACCTTATGTTATTGAGTCCAGCTGTTATTAAGCTTAGTGAGACACCCACCGCCACCTAATTCCATTTCTTTTCATCTGGAACGTGGCCAGGATGTTAAAATCTGGGCTCGGAAGAGCAAACGCTTCACAGTTGACCGGTCTAAAACAAAGATGATGTGGAGTCTGAACTCTTAATAGATTTTTTGCTCAAACCTGTGGTGCCGGAGGAAGGGACAAAGAGAATTAAAATTGTCGAAGAAAGAGAGAGAAAGAAAGAAAGGGAAATACTTCCTTTGAGCAGAAACAAGCAAAGTTGCAAACTTGAAATCAATTTGCAGGAGGCACCCTGCACTAACCGGGATGAAATTGAGTTTTCTCCGCTGGATGTAGGAATTCCATCAGAAAGGTCATCTTCTGTTTGGAAGCTGCTGGCAGCACCATAAGGATGAGAAAGGTTTTCATGATCAACATCAGACTATGCCCTTGTCGCTCACAGTTGTAGCTGAGCTGCCATATTCTATAATTTAGATCTCAGTTAAAGCAATGAGCAGTAATCATCTGTTCACTCAAGCAAGGCTGAAATCAAACTCTTCAGCTCCCTGATTATGAGGCTGGTTTCTTAACGTCAGACAACTGAAGTCTTTCTCCAAGGTTCTTGTCTTGTAGAGAAGGAACGTGGTGTCTAAGCTAGTATGGCCAAAGGTCCAGGTTTCAAAGAGCTGGCATTTAAAATTTGGTGGAGTGATCAGAGTCTCTTCTAGGAAAGTTACCGTATTTTTCGGAGTATAAGACGCACTGGAGTATAAGACGCACCTTAGTTTTTGGGGAGGAAAATAGGGGAAAACAATCTGCCTACCAGGTATTCATCTGGCTAGCATCCTTAGTCTGGTCAGCTTCAGCACATTATTTTATCTCCTGGTTAGGACTTAAAAAACCTTCTTCTGAGAGAGTAACAATGAAAGAGCCTGCAAGCTGGTAAGAGCTGGGAAGATAGTTAGCACCAGGTTAGGGCTAGAAAAAAACTTATTCGGAGCAAGTAGAGCAATGAAAAAAAATTCTGCAAAGACTTAGGGCTGGAAAAACATTCTTTGGAGAGAGTAACAATGAAAAAGCCTGCAAGGTAAGAGCTGGGAAGATCTGTTAGCACCTAGTTAGGGCTGGAAAAAAGCTACATTCGAAGTATAAGACGCACCCAAATTTTCAGCCACTTTTAGGGAGGAAAAAGGTGCGTCTTATATCCGAAAAATACAGTAATTTCTAAGTCCCACAACGTGGGAATTCCAAAGGTGCTTTTTTCAAGAGGCAACTGGACTTTCCGGTTTCTCTCTGAAGACGTTTTGCTTCTCATCCACTCTTTTGAAGACAACAAAGTCCACATTTTGGACAGAGAGGATCGCTGGTTTGAAAGAGGGGTCAAAGAGGCCATCTATGTCAAAACTGAACAGCCCTCTCTCAACAGAAGGGGAGGGATACGACATCATCTATCTCCAGTCTACAACATAGTCCTTTCAGCAGTTCCCAGAAGGCTCCACACCCATTTGCCCCACTCAGGTGACCCTGAAGACACAGATAAACCTCCAGGTGACCTTAACAACCTGCTAAAAGAATGCAAATGTCCAGCTTCTGCAAGGAGTATCAATCCTTCCGTTCCCCACCATCCAGTCAGAACGGAAGAAGCTTCTCGGAGGAGAAGCGAAACGTCTTCAAAGAAAAACCAGAAAGTCCAGTTGCCTCTTGAAAAAAAAGCACCTTTGGGACAAACATGACCTGGATGACTGAGAATCTCTATAGACACGACATGGGAAGAAAGTTCTTCTTTTGAGAAGAATATCTGGGTTCTTGTCTTGTAGAGAAGGAACTTGGTATCTAAGCTGGCATGGCCAATAGTCCAGGTTTAGAAGAACCGATGTCCAAAATCTTGGTGAACCATTGGAATCTCTTCTAGGAGATCCGAGTTCCACAATGACGAAAGGAAGTTCCTCTTTTGAGAAGAGCCTCTTGGCTCTTGCCTTGTAGAAAAGGAACTTGGTGTCTAAGCCAGAGTGGCCAAAAGTTCACATTTAGACGAGCCTGGTATCCAAAATTTTGGTGAACCATTGTAATCAAGCCTTGGTCAGACCACACCTAGAGTACTGCATCCAGTTTTGGTCACCACACTACAAAAAATACATTGAAACCCTAGAGAAAGTGCAGAAGAGAGCAACCAGGATGATAAAGAGTCTGGAAAATAAAACATACAAAGAGCGGTTGCAGGAACTGAACTTGGCCAGTCTAGCGAAGAGAAGGACCAGGGGTGACATGATAGCAGTGTTCCAATACTTGAGGGGCTGCCACAGAGAGGAGGGGGGTCAGGCTGTTCTCTATGGCACCAGAAAGCCAAACAAGGAATAACGGATGGAAGCTGACCAAGGAGAGATTCAACCTGGAAGTGAGGAGAAACTTTCAGATAGTGAGAGTGATCAACCAGTGGAACAGCTTGCCAGCGGAGGTTGTGAGAGCCCCAACACTTGCGACCTTCAAGGGGAGACTGGACTGCCATCTGTCTCAAATGGTGTAGGAACTCCTGCTTGAGCAGGGAGTTGGACTAGATGACCTACAAGGTCCCTTCCAACTCTAATAATAAATCTAAAATCTAAATCTCTTCTAGGAGAGTTAACTTCTGAGTTCCACAATGATGGAAGGAAATTCCTCTTTTGAGAAGAACCTCTTGGCTCTTGCCTTGTAGAACAGGAAGCTAGTATGGCCAAAAGTTCACATTTAGACAACCTGGTGTCCAAAATGTTGGGTTATGGGTAACTAACACAAACCATTGAAGTCTCTTCTAGGAGAATCAACTTCTGAGTTCCACCATACAGTGTAGGAAGAAGCTTCCTCTTTCGAGAAAAAAACCTGTTTCACCTTCATCACTAGTGGAGTCATGTCTTGAAACAGACTCCCCCCCCACACACATACAGTATCTCCAAGAAGACAGCTACTTGACTTTTCAGAATCTCCTATGAAAGCTGAAGAACATGCTTTCACCAGTACTTCTGCCTTCAGCACTCATGCAGTCAATGGTTACCCCTTTTGTATATTTTTGGGATTATGTCCTAACGCTTCTCAGCTCTGAGAAAGTTTTGGCTGCAGATGTTACTGAAACATCAAGAAAACATAACTCCCCCTGGCAGGTGTCAAAATCTACAAGATAAGGGTGAGGATTAGGATTGGGGTTGGGGTTGGGGTTGGGGTAAGGGTTAAGAATAGAATAGAATAGAATAGAATAGAATAGAATAGAATAGAATAGAATAGAATAGAATAGAATAGAATAGAATAGAATAGAATAGAATAGAATAGGAATAAAGAATGGAATGGAATAGAATAGAATAGAATAGAATAGAATAGAATAGAATAGAATAGAATAGAATAGAATAGAATAGAATAGAATAGAATAGAATAGAATAGAATAGAATGGAATGGAATAGAATAAGAAAAAGGAATGGAATGGAATAGAATAGAATAGAATAGAATAGAATAGAATAGAATAGAATAGAATAGAATAGAATAGAATAGAATAAGAAAAAGGAATGGAATAGAATAGAATAGAATAGAATAGAATAGAATAGAATAGAATAGAATAGAATAGAATAGAATAAGAAAAAGGAATGGAATGGAATGGAATGGAATGGAATAGAATAGAATAGAATGGAATGGAATGGAATGGAATGGAATGGAATGGAATGGAATGGAATAGAATAGAATAGAATAGAATAGAATAGAATAGAATAGAATAGAATAGAATAGAATAGAATTTAAAATAGAATATGGAATGGAATGGAATAGAATAGAATAGAATAGAATAGAATAGAATAGAATAGAATAGAATAGAATAGAATAGAATAGAATAATGAAATACGAAATGGAATAGAATAGAATAGAATAGAATAGAATAGAATAGAATAGAATAGAATTTAAAATAGAATATGGAATGGAATAGAATAGAATAGAATAGAATAGAATAGAATAGAATAGAATAGAATAGAATAGAATAGAATTTAAAATAGAATATGGAATAGAATAGAATAGAATAGAATAGAATAGAATAGAATAGAATAGAATAGAATAGAATAATGAAATATGAAATGGAATGGAATAGAATAGAATAGAATAGAATAGAATAACAGAGTTGGAAGGGACCTTGGAGGTCTTCTAATCCAGCGGCCCCCAACCTTTTGGGCACCAGGGACCAATTCCATGGTTAAAGATTTTTCCACCCACCGGAGTGGGTGTAGTTTTGATATTGGAACCCTGCTGTCATGTCACCTCTAGATAACACAGCCCATTGTCATCCCTTCTGTTGTTTTCTTTTAAAATACTAATAATGAACAGACACAGACACACACAGACACACACACACAGACACACACACACACAAAATCCGTTCCTGCACCAGCAAAAGCAAAAACTTGCCTTTTGCCAGCACACTAAGCTTCTTTGGATCATAAAATTGTTTATGAGTCCCAGGCACAGCTGGTCACATGCATAAAAATGGCAAAAGTTTTCTTTCAAAATATTAAATAATTCATTGTTGGATAAATATTTCACATGGAGATGATCCAAGTGTATATAGCTTCATTGTGTATGTCAGTGGCAAGGGGAAGATTAGAGAACCTAGAAGAAAGCTAAATAGCAAAATTGATTAGGAAGAAGTAAGACATGACGAAATTTCTTCCTTCCTTCCTTCCTTCCTTCCTTCCTTCCTTCCTTCCTTCCTTCCTTCCTTCCTTCCTTCCTTCCTTCCTTCCTTCCTCCCTCCCTCTCCCTCCCTCCCTCCCTCCCTCCCTATCTTTTCAGCTGACAATCTCATATCTTTAACCGCTGAGCCATCGTGCCCCCTCCTACAGTATTATATAGTGCAATCTTAACTGTTTTCTGCTGAAATGTAGATGAAGGAGTTTATGGATCTGTTGGAAGAAAAACTCCTGGGCTCCTTCTCCAGCTGGGAAAAGCCACAGACAATGAGAAGAAATGGTTTCAGAAGGCAGCTGCCAGAAAGCGGAATTCTTTTAATGTAGGAAGGCAAGAAGCAAAAGTGACACAGCTCGAGCGTTCCTGGCTTGCAAGCAGATTGGGGGAGGCAAACCCCTGCCTTCTTCTACTTGATTTTCCTTTGAAGCTCCTACAGTTTGATGGATTTTGATGTGTGCCTTTGGTTGAAGCGATTGCCCTGAATCCTGTCTTCCTGCCTTAATGGGTTAATCCTGTCCCAGGACCTCTGTCTTTCCTATCCTGGAGGTTAATCCTGTCAGGTGGTAGGAAAACGGGAGTTCTGGTTTTGCCTTGGTGAGTTATTTTTAGCTTGGGTTTGAGTATTTCCCAGATCTGCTTTGTTATTTCTAGTAATAGCTGTTGGCAGTCTGCCCAGACTTGCAATTATCCCCGCTTGCCTCGGGGCCTTTACTCTGCTAAGGGAAAAGGCTGTTCGTATTTTCTGCACTGTTTCAGGGGTTCCTGGCACTGTCTTCTTTGGGGTGGACTTCCCACAGGTCCTTCTGTTGACATGCTTCCCGTGCAGTGGTGGGTTTAATTTTTTTACTACCAGTTCTGTGGGCGTGGCTTTGAGGGCATGGTGTGACTTGGTGTACGTGGCTTGGAGGGCATGGCAGGGAAAGGATACTGCAAAATCTCAATTCCCTCCCCACCCCAGGGGAAGGATACTGCAAAATCCCCATTTCCTGCCAATCAGCTGGGACTCGGGAGGCAGAGAATAGATGGGGGCGGGGCCAGTCAGAGATGGTATTTACCGGTTCTCCAAACTAAAAATTTCTGCTACCGGTTCTCCAGAACTGGTCAGAACCTGCTGAAACCCATCTCTGTTCCCGTGGCAATAGAGTGGTAGAATAGTCACACATCACGGTTAGTCCACCACTTTCCCACTGCCTTTCTTTCTTTCTTTCTTTCTTTCTTTCTTTCTTTCTTTCTTTCTTTCTTTCTTTCTTTCTTTTCTTTCTTTCTTCTTCTTCCTTCCTTCCTTCCTTCCTTCCTTCCTTCCTTCCTTCCTTCCTTCCTTCCTTCCTTCCTTCCTTCCTTCCTTCCTTCCTTCTTTCTTTCTTTCTTTCTTTCTTTCTTTCTTTCTTTCTTTCTTTCTTTCTTTCTTTCCATGGGAAAATCAGCTTCTTCTTCACGGAGTCCTGGAGAGCAATTTTCAACCAAGGAAGTTAAGCAGAAAACCTAAATGAAGCAGACATATCTTTCAAAAAATTTCTTAACTGAGATCTGTAGGTCAAGCTTTCCTATTCCCATTTAAAAGAAAACACAGGTAAAAAGTATGGCTCAAAAGTCATTGCTTTTTGTTGAATTTATATTTAGGTAGGAAAAATAAATCTAGTTAAAACAAAGAGCAAGTTATGCAATCCAGGTAGTATTATTAGTCATCAAGGGACATTCTAGTGTTATAATTTTCCATGCCAACTTTTTTTTTAGCCCTTTTTTCGGATTAATGGCTGCATTGAGAAATTGATTTTTCCTCTCTGTGTCTATCTCTGTCTGACTCTCTGTGTGTTTCTCTGTCTCCTGCTTGACCAAGGGATTGGACTACATGACCTCCAAGGTCCCTTCCAACTTTGTTACTGTAACTGTTAATCTTTCTTTCTTTCTTCCTCTGCCCCATCTCCAATGGCAAGACACAAGGCAGAACAATTATTCTTGCATTTCTCCCCTTCACTACTTCTCACTGCATTGGAGAAAAGGCAATTGACTTAAAAGAATGTGGCTGCAATTTTCATGGTTGAGAACTTGTAACCTTGCATGCCTTTAGCTAGTGCCAAAGTAGACTGACATATTGAAGCTCAAATGTTCATTTTGTAGTTTGGCATGATTTTTCTGAAGATACTTCTGCTACAAGAAATAGCCAGGATCCAGTTCCAATCCGGGAGAAAAGCACTGGAGACCAAATGAAGGCTGGAGGCTGATTGGAAAGAGGGTCTATTTATTGATGAAGCAGAACCACATGGGTGGTTCTGGGCAGCTGACCACATGGAATTGAGAGTGGGTGGCTTTTATACCTTCTCTTGGGGCTTTGAACTTGAGCTTCCTGTTCCTGTGCAAGAACATGTATTCTATTGGCTGGTGTCAGACTCCCATGGGGCCATGTAGAGGTTATAGCTGGCTCTATAGGTTGTCTGAGCTCCCAGGTTTGGTTGAAGTTTGGAGTGATGCAATGAAGGGGTGTTGGACAATTCCTATTGTGGCTGAGGGCTAATTCCTACCTTTATTGGACCTTCGGCAGTGGTGGTATTCAACCGGTTCTATCTGGATCCGGCGAACTGGTAGAGCTGACTGCGGGTGGCCCCACCCACCTGCCCGGACATAAGCACATTGCATTTTTGATGCTCTGTGCATACGTAGAAGGCTATGAACATTCATGCGTGCTCACATTTGCGAACCAGTAGGGAAGGTTGAGACTAGCTCCATCTGAATTCTCCCCCGGTATGTCTGGTGGGGATACTTTTAACTGTTTTAATCTTTTTAACTTTTAATTGTGTTTTTAAATTGTTGTTATTTCTAGTGTTCTTATATGATGTTGTACGCCGCCCTGAGTCCCTCGGGAATAGGGCGGCATAGAAGAACCAAGAAATAAATAAATAAATAAATAAATAAATAAATAAATAAGGTAAGTGAATACCATCCCTGATCTTGGGTAAGGGTATTTGCTTTTGAATAGAGCTATCTTTATCTCTTAAGTGCTGACATCTGCTGTGGGCTATTAATGAAGGTGGGGGCTGCTTTCTCCCTCTAAAAAAAACATGTTTCTCCATTTGTCATCCAGGGAAATATAATATTCTTCCTTTTTAATATTTCTCAAAAGATTTCATTCTTCTAGGAGAGGCTACACTTCCTACCTTTAGGATGATCCTGATAGATCTTTCTTTCTGAATATGAACAGGGAGCGTCTAGCTGTAGTTCCTTCCTTGACTCTGTCAATTCTTCTAGAGTAATTTGGCTTCCACCAAAAATTACTCTTTGTATATTCAAGGGCCGCGGTGTCTTTGTAAAAAGTGCATACGACAGATTCCGCTCTGAATTATTCCTCCTTTCTTTCTGCTTCCTTCTGTACTGGCAAGGATGTGAATCACTTCTACTTGAAATGCAACAGGTTGGGTTGAAAAGAGAGGAATCTGAGAGTTCTCAAATTTTTTTTTAAAAAAATAGTGGGTTTGGGGATAAGCAGCCAGCAGTAAATCTTTTCAGGGGAAATTTTGCTTTCAGATAATTAATTGCTATTAAGGCAATCAATTCAACTTAGCAGAAATCTGTGACTTTATGGACCAATAAATGCCGCATCATGCAGGAAGAGCAATCAAGCACTGTCAATTGTTTATGAACTATTCATCTTGGTAAGTGCCTGAGCATAAACAAAATATCTTTCTTTTTTCTTTTTTTGCTGAGATTCCTTGAAAATATCCATCAATATGAGTTAAAATTTGGGTAGAGATGTGCTTGGAAATCACTCAGCAGAGAGGGTTTTTTTATCTTTTGTGATGGGAAACTCAAAAGGAAGAAAATAGGCTTCCCAGGATGCTACTGGACTTGGAGTAATGCCATGCAATGCATTAGATGAGTAGTTCTTGTTCTCCTTCCCCTTTCTTCTCCTTCTCCTTCTCCTCTAAATTATTAAATTATTAAATTAAAATATGAATTATGTTTATATCATACCTGTTATCTTGTACACGTGTTGACAAATACTGTAAATAAATAAACAAACAAACAAACAAACAAATAAATAAATAAATAAATACCTTCTCCCCCTTCCCTTTCTCCTTCCCCCTCCTCTTTCTCCCCTTTCTCCTCCCCCTCCTCCCTTTCACTTTCTCTTTCCCTCTCCCTTTCTTCTTCCCCTTGTAGGAAGTTAGCACCCACCCCTCCCCTAGGAAATGAGATATCCTAGGAAATATTAAAAGGCAGAATATATTCTATAGAATATCCCTGGAAACATGCTTTTAACCAGACAAAAGACTCCTCTTGGAAACCTCCACCCTTTGCCAATGGGCCATTAAGGACTGGGCCCAGCTCACATATTCCTCTCACCTGGCCTGGAAGTCTTCTGCATAACAGAACCACAATAGGATTTGCCCAAAGCCCTTTCATTCAGCCAAAGCTGGGAAAGACAAAAGCCTATAGAGTTGCCACTGCATGGCCTTCTGGGAGCCTGACCACCAATCAGTTGCATCATATACACAAGGAACAGGAAACTAAGAGGTGGGACCCAACAGAGAGTATAAAACAAGGAACTCAGCATCTCTTCTCTCTTTTTTTCTCTTCACCCACATCTGGAAACATGTGATCTACCTTTTCTGTACAGGGGTTCATGCCATGTGCTCCTGTCCACCATTAAACCTTCTTTCCAAGCAACTTTCATGAATCCAGTGTTCTTTTCCCCACTTGGAACTGAACCCAGAAGGATATTCCTTACAACACCCTCCTCCATCTTTTACCCTGACCCATATAATGTGAACTTTATTGGCTACAGCTACCAAGAACCATTAAAGAAGCATCTTGGATTACAATTCAACCTTGGGCAAACAAATAGAAGAGAAGATATGTAGCTCTGGTTTGAATTGTCTAGTCCTTGGGGCTCTTTGAGCTAAGTTGTTCTCTTGCAGATGTTTCATTACCCATTTAGGTAACATCATCAGTGAGTGTGAGGTTTGCTCCCTGTTTATATGCGGTAGCTTCTTCTGTTGGTATTGGTGGGAGAGTGGTTCTCTCCAGTAATGGGTTGCAAATCCTGTCACTACTGGTTTATAGGAGCCGAGGTGGCACAGTGGTTAAAAGCAGCACTGCAACCTACTTCAGCTGGCTGCTAGTTCAGCAGGTCAGCGGTTCAAATCTCATCGGCTCAAGGTTGACTCAGCCTTCCATCCTTCTGAAGTCGGTAAAATGAGGACCCAGATTGTTGGGAGCAATATGCTGAACTCTGTAAACTGCTTAGAGAGGGCTGGAAAGCACTATGAAGCGGCATATAAGTCTAAGTGCTATTGCTATTGCTATTGCTATTTACACTTGCACTTGCACATGAGGCGCTTCTGCGCATGCACAGAAGTGTCTGGGGCGAGTGAGCAGAGCCTCCCACCACCGCTGCTACCGGTTCGTAGATCCGGGCCATACCGGTAGCAACCCACCGCTGGTTCTCTCCTTGGTAGTGCCTTGATTAAGATGTTGTTTTCTGCTTGTTTGTCTGGTGTTAATCCCTGCTTATCTGGGTGTTTGCTGCTGGAAAGTAGGTATTCTAGGCCTTTTGTTTCCTTTTTAGCTTTTTTGTTGGCTGCTTTTAAAGGTGTGTAAATGTGGGGAAACCAGATTTACTTACTTTGATCAGGGCTGCTCAGCTTTGATGGGAGCCCAGTATATACTGTTTATTGATTGCAAGCTAAGAAAATGATATTGTATTGTCAAAGTGATTTGGTGGTTTGCGGGGAGCCAGGTTTTGGTTACAACAAAGAGTAGATCAGTTCTTGTCTTCATGTCATGCATCAAAAGAAACAAATTTTCTTTCTTTCTTTCTTTCTTTCTTTCTTTCTTTCTTTCTTTCTTTCTTTCTTTCTTTCTTTCTTTCTTTCTTTCTTTCTTTCTTTCTTTCTTTCTTTCTTCTTTCTTTCTTTCTTTCTTTCTTTCTTTCTTTCTTTCCTCCCTCCCTCCCTCCCTCCCTCCCTCCCTCCCTCCCTCCCTCCCTCTCTCTCTCATCAGCCAACCAAGCAGTGTGTTTGTAAGACAGTTGGACAAAAAAAATCTGTTTTCATTCTTTTCACAGCCTGAAAACATTATGTCGCAACTTGGAAGGTTCATTCCTGCTGAACCTGTTCCATTTTTCTCAGTAATTAAATGCTCTTGTTCGTCTATTCTTTTCTTTTTCTTTTAAAAGAAGAAACCTTTGTCCCAAATTGCTTCATTCCGATGGGCTTTATTTGGCTAGCAGCTGAGATGAAGCCCAAAATCTGTGTCTCTCATCCACGTTGCCTTAAGCACATTCATTTAACGGTGATATCACCTTGACTTCCCAGTTCCCTCTAAAGAATATTTCAACACAACCCGTGGGTTCTATTAGTGCAAAAGGCTGCCACAGAGAGGAGGGGGTCAGGCTGTTCTCTATGGCACCAGAAGGCCAGACAAGGAATAATGGATGGAAGCTGACCAAGGAGAGATTCAACCTGGAAGTGAGGAGAAACTTTCTGATGGTGAGAGCGATCAACCAGTGGAACAGCTTGCCAGCGGAGGTTGTGAGAGCCCCAACACTTGCGACCTTCAAAGAGAGACTGGACTGCCATCTGTCTCAAATGGTGTAGGAACTCCTGCTTGAGCAGGGGGTTGGACTAGATGACCTACAAGGTCCCTTCCAACTCTAATAATAAATCCAAAACTTCCAATCTACCGAGGGTGAGTGAAAAAGTAATGCCATTTTCTTTAGGACAGGTATAATTACCAACACAGGAACATGTAGCATACATCAAAATGAAGCTGGTCCTCTGTGGATCACATCCCTACTTCTCAACATAGTCACCGTTTCTCTCAATAGCAATGTTCCACCTTCGAATGAGAGCATGTATCCCTGCCTCGTAAAATTCTGTTGACTGTTCTTTGAGCCACTTCTTCACTGCAGTTTTCACTTCCTCGTCACTGGAATAATGTTTGCCTCTTAAACCCTCTTTCAAACCCTTTATAATCTAAAATATTGTCCTCAAACAAATTTTTTAATCATCTGTGAATGTTCACAGGGGTTTCCCCCTCAGCAACAAGGAATTCAATCACTGCTCTTTGTTTTTGACGCAACTCTAAGGGGGCAGCCATTTTGAATTTTCCTTGCGAATCTAAAAACCTGAAAAGTAAGAAACAGAATATTTCAGAACATAAATGATATAATCATTTATAACTGGGAAAAATGTCAGGTATTTTTATCAAAAACTTCACCTGAAATAAAGAAAATGGCATTACGTTTTGACTCACCCTCGATATTTTGAAAGCAACTGTGGGAAGTGTACCCCAGGGGGACAGTGCCAGAAACCTCATAGCACCAGAAACCTCAGAAAACAATGGAAAGAGACTCAAGCCAGCCCTTCCCCCTTTAAGAAAACCAAGAAGCACCATCTGAAATGAAAAACTCAGAAAGGCTGTTACTTTAGGAAGTTAACACCCACCCCCTCCTAGAAAAATGAAATATCCTAGGGAATATTGAAAAAGGAAAGAATATGTTTCCCTGAATGAGGAAAGGAGAAACATGTTTTAAATACAAAGCAGCTTCCTGCAGCTCCCTGCCCCCACCCTTGCCACATTCCTCCCACCTAGCCTGGAGCAGTCTTCTACATAACA
The DNA here is from genome assembly GCA_023053685.1 of Diadophis punctatus similis. NCBI lineage: Eukaryota > Metazoa > Chordata > Lepidosauria > Squamata > Dipsadidae > Diadophis > Diadophis punctatus. The sequence goes on from JALIGW010000094.1 coordinate 454,831, forward strand.
AAGATTTCTCTCCTTCAGTCATAGCCATATTAGGATTTGCCCAAGGCCCTTTCATTCAGCCAAGCCTGGGACAGACAAAAGCCTATAGAGTTGCCACTGCATGGCCTCCTGGGAGCCTGACCGCCAATCAGTGCATTATATACACAAGAACAGGAAACTAAGAGGTGGGACCTAACAGAGGTTATAAAACCAAGGAACTCAGCATCTTCCCTTCCCTTTTTTCTCTTCACCCACACCTGGAAGCATGTAATCTACCTTTTCTGTACAGGGGCTTATGCCATGTGCTCCTGTCCACCATTAAACCTTCTTTCCAAGGACCTTCCATGAATCCAGTGTCTTTTTCCCCACTTGGAACTGAACCCAGAAGGATATTCCTTACAACATTACAAAAGGAATACTTAAGTAGAGCCATTAAGATAAGGGGAATCGGGCTAAAAATAACTCACCAAGGCAAAACCAGAGCTCCCTTTTTCCTGCCCCCTGACAAGATTAACCCCCAGGATAGGAAAGACAAAGCCCCAGGGACAGGATTAACCCATTAAGGCAGGAAGACAGGATCCAGGGCAATCACTTTAACCAGAGGCACACAAATAAACCCATCAAGCTGCAGGAGCTTCAAAGAGGAATGAAACATAAAAAGCTCAGAGTCACACTTCCAAGTCGGCTTGCAACCCAGGAACGCTTGAGCTGAGTCACTTCTGCTTCTTGCCTTCCTTCATTAAAATAATTCCTTTTCTGGCAGCTGCTTCCATGTCTTTTTTTTCCTGCCCCTTTCAAGCAGGGCTTAATGTTTGTTTGTTTGTTTGTTTGTTTGTTTGTTTGTTTGTTTGTTTGTTTGTTTGTTTGTTTGTTTGTTTATTAGTGAGACTTTTATACCACCTCAAAGTGCAAGCACTCTCTAAGCGGTTTACACCATTAAGCAATGCACTGTATATTTATATTGCCCCCCAACAATCTGGGTCCTCATTTTACCTGCCTCAGAAGGATGGAAGGCTGAGTCAACCTTGAGCCGGTGAGATTTGAACCACTGACCTGCGGATCAGTGTCAGCTAAAGTGGCCTGCAGTACCTGCCTCTAACCACTGCACCACCTCGGCTCTAACCGCTGCGCCACCTCGGTATTTGGATGGATGCATATATTTTAATGAGTTGTGGGAATTTTGTCTTTGGAATTTGTGTGTGTGTGTGTGTGATTTTGTGTGTTACATCATGAGTGCATGATGCAAAATTGAATTTATTTATTTATTTATTTGTTTGTTTGTTTGTTTGTTTGTTTGTTTGTTTGTTTGTTTGTTTGTTTGTTTGTGACATTTATATACCGCCTCACAGTGCAAGCACTCTCTAAGTGGTTTACACCATTAAGCAATGCACTGTATATTTATATTACCCCCAACAATCTGGGTCCTCATTTTACCTACCTCGGAAGGATGGAAGGCTGAGTCAACATTGAGCTGGTGAGATTTGAACCGCTGAACTGTTGATCACAGTCAGCTAAAGTGGCCTGCAGTACTGCACTCTAACCGCTGCACCACCTCGGCTCTAATTTCTATAAATCTTTATTTCTCTGTTCTAACCAATTATACCACTTATTCCACACCTCATAAAATTCTGTTTCTTCCTTCCTTTTCAATGTGAGCTTATACATCTCGGCACATTCCAGTATCTTATGTATAATCCTTTCATTGCTTGGTGTATTTTCAAGTTTCGAACATTGAGCGTAAACAATTCTTGCTGCAGTTACCATGTGTAAAATGATGTATTGGAGTTGTTTCTTTATCTTTTGATTAATTATTCCTAAAAAGAATAGTTCAGGTTTAAATTCTGTTTGTTCTCCTATTATCTCCTGTAGCCATCTCCTTATCTGTTCCCAATATTTCTTCGCTTTGGGGCATTGCCACCACATATGATAAAAAGTTCCATCCTTCCATGTCTATTTCTTCTCAGCATCGGTGACTGCTTCCCAGCTGGGAACGAACCAGGGAAATTTCTTCCAACACAACTGTAAAAGGTTCTGATTGATTTAATATGATGATGATGGATCATCCAACTGGTGTCAACTCTTAGAGTCTATCCAGGTGGATTATTTTCAGGACAATTTGTCCCCAACCTTTAGGTCTTCCAATGGTAGACCCTTTGTCACTGCAGTTGAGTTTATCTATCTTTATGTGGGTCATCCTCCCTTCTTTCATGCCACCATTTTTCTGTCCCAGCATTAGAGACTTCTCAGAAGGGTTGAGTCATCACATGAGGGTTTCAAAGAATGATAGTTTGAGCCTGGCCATCATGCCTTAAGATAGAACTCTGAGTTTATTTCTGGTCCATTCATTTGTTTTCTAATCCTAATCCTAATCCTAACCCTAACTTTACTCTCAGTAATGGTTAAGGTGCTGACCTATAAATCATTACATTCTACACTTGCTTTAGGCAGCTAGGTAACTTTGGTCCAATCACCAGGAGACAGTGAGCTCTAGTCCCACCTTAGGCATGAGAGCCAGTTGGGTGATTTTGGTCCCACCACCAGGAGACAGTGAATTCTAGTCCCACTTTAGGCATGAAAGCCAGCTGGGTGACTTTGGTCCAATCACCAGGAGATGGTGAATTCTAGTCCCACCTTAAGCATGAGAGCCAGCTGGGTGACTTTGGTCCAATCACCAGGAGACGGTGAGTTCTAGTCCCACCTTAAGTATGAAAGCCAGCTGGGTGACTTCAGTCCAATCACCAGGAGACGGTGAGTTCTAGTCCCACCTTAAGCATGAGAGCCAGCTGGGTGACTTCAGTCCAATCACCAGGAGACGGTGAGTTCTAGTCCCACCTTAAGCATGAAAGCCAGCTGGGTGACTTGGGGCCAATCACCAGGAGACGGTGAGTTCTAGTCCCACCTTAAGCATGAAAGCCAGCTGGGTGACTTCAGTCCAATCACCAGGAGATGGTGAGTTCTAGTCCCACCTTAAGCATGAAAGCCAGCTGGGTGCCCCCAACACAAGTGATGTCGAACTGGCCATGCCCACCCCAGCCACACCCACACCCACCCCACCCCCGAGGTCAAACACAACCCTGATGCAGCCCTCAATGAAATCAAGTTGGACATCCCTGCTCTAACTGGTTTACAGAATCAGCATATTGCCCCCAATAATCTGGGTCATCATTTTACGTACCTCAGATGGATGAAAACTGAGTCAGTCTTGAGCCTTATCAGGATCAAACTCCTTGTGGGCAGAGTTAGCCTGCAATAGTGCATTCTAAGCACTGCGCCACCAGGGCTCAACAACATCCTTTGTTGTTGTTAGTTGCGAAGTCGTGTCCGACCCATCGCGACCCCCATGGACAACGTTCCTCCAGGCCTTCCTGTCCTCTACCATCCCCCAGAGTCCATTTAAGCTGACGCCGACTGCTTCAGTGACTCCATCCAGCCACCTCATTCTCTGTCGTCCCCTTCTTCTTTTGCCCTCGATCTTTCCCAGCATCAGGCTCTTCTCCAGTGAGTCAACAACATCCTAACTGCTTCCTCTTTGTTTTTGTTTTAAGAGATCCCTCTCCAAAGTTCAGGATGGGTTGGTTGGTCATTTGGTTTTTTTCAAGTAAGGTGGGCAAACATCTATGTGCAACTTTCAAATAAAAGAAATTTCCACTTTAGGTTGACATTTGTGTTAATGCACGATGGCAGGTGGATTAGGCAAGGAGTTAATTAAAATCTGAGAGTTAATTAATGAGATCCACTCTACATTAAAATCATTACTTCATTTAAATGAGAGTGACTAGGGAGCAGTTTTATTCTCCCGGGTGTTCACGGTGGCACATAACACAAGTCTTTCAATGTGAAGCAAATAATCCCGTGGCCCTCCTATTTATTCTGACTTTGGCACAATTGTGTCACTGGAGGAGAGTAGGAGGGAAAACCTCATGGATGATTTTCAAGGTGCAAGGTGGAAAAAATCGAGTTGTTGAAAGGATCCCTTCGCTCCACAAAAATCAGAGCTAAAAATGGAGAGTACCGTATTTTTCGGAGTATAAGACGCACCTTAGTTTTTGGGGAGGAAAATAGGGGGGAAAATCTACCTACCAGGTAATTCATCATTTGCCAGCGGAGGTTGTGAGAGCCCCAACACTTGCGACCTTCAAGGGGAGACTGGACTGCCATCTGTCTCAAATGGTGTAGGAACTCCTGCTTGAGCAGGGGGTTGGACTAGATGACCTACAAGGTCCCTTCCAACTCTAATAATAAATCTAAATCTAAATCTTCAAAGAAAAAACAAGAAAGTCCAGTTGCTTCCTGAAAAAAGCACCTTTGGGACCAACCTGACCGGGATGACTGAGAATCTCTACAGACTTTTAAATGGGTGGACTTCAACTCCCAGAATTCCCCAGTCAGCATTGCTAGATTGGTTAATTGTCCACCCATCTCAATGTTGCCAAGTTTGGGAAACACTGGTCTAGAGGAACATGATTTGACAATAGGCTGCATGACTTGAACCCACAACCCTTCTTTAGGTTACCCTGAATCATCTAACAGCTTGCCAGCAGAGGTTGTGAGAGCCCCAACACTTGCAACCTTCAAGGAGAGAATCTGTCTCAAATGTTGTAGGAACTCCTGCTTGAGCAGGGGGTTGGACTAGATGACCTACAGGGTCCCTTCCAACTCTAATAATAAATCTAAATCTAAATCTGGCTAGCCTCCTTAGTCTGGTCAGCTTCAGCACATTATTTTATCCCCTGGTTAGGGCTGGGAAAAAAAGCTTTGAAAAAGCTACATTCTGAGTATAAGACGCACCCAAATTTTCAGCCTCTTTTAAGGGGGGGGAAGATGCGTCTTATACTCCGAAAAATATGGTACGTCCAATGACTGGAACCAGTTTTGGACTGATGAAATATTAATTCACTATCTTAGCTGACTGAACAAATGGAGTATGAGAAGAAAGACGTTATATGATGTTGCTTCACTGCAAGGGCTCATTACTTCTCATGTATTTCATGGGAATCAAAATTAGCTTCTAAGTAAGGATTATTAACCCAGAAGGAAGTTGCATCTGGATGACTTTCTCTAGGCTTTTGAAAGGAAGTAGATTCCACTCTGGTCAGCACTTGGACACCGGGACATTCCAAGGCTGTAGGAAAGGCCATGAAATTAAGCACCATCCTGGAAGAAGGTAACTTTTTCACGATTGCCAAGAAGACACCATGGGTGTTTCCACGTAACTCAACTCAGGTGTTGTGGCCTGTTGGCCACCGGCCCCTTCGCCAGCTGAATCAGAGGAGGAGGAGGCGTGGGAGTCAGGGTCAGCATCAAGGCAACTTGGGAGCTCCGAGGGGGAAGAGGGAATGGAGCTGGAAGAGAGAGAGAGAGAGGCGGAGCCTGGGCTGTTCATCATCCCTCAGATGACGAGTCAAGAGCCCCCAGGTCTGGAGGTGGCTGATGAGGAAGAAGAGGAACAGCTGGGTCCAGTGTCTGACATGTGGATGTGCAGAAGGCAGAAGAGAGGAGAGCAGTGGAAATCTATGGGCCGGTCCTTGGGATGGAAGAGCCACTGCTGCTAGCGAAGCCCCACCCTTGCTCTGGGATAAAAGGCAGGGGACGGAGATGAATAGGTGTGGCAGACTGCTATTCATCTCCCTGCCGGTCCTCCATGAATCGCCTCCACTTCCGAATCCTGTCTGGAAATTATCAGAATTCTTCTTGGAATCTGCAGTACCTTCTGAGCATGTGTGTGTGAGTGTGTCTCTGCTGCTGGAAGAAAGCAAATGTGGAGAGAGAGAGAGAGAGAGAGAGAGAGAGAGAGAGAGAGAGAGAGAGAGAGAGAGAGAGAGAGAGAGAGAGAGAGAGAGAGAGAGAGAGACTGAGACTGAGACTGAGACTGAGGAGGCCATTTCAGGAGGAAAGGGAGCGAGCATCACTTTTCACAGGACTTAGAGACTTTGTAGCCTGCTGTGAGAGAGCGACTGCTGGTGCTCCAAATAAAGGGAACGTTTCATTAACTACAAAGGGCTTGTCGTGTTTGGGAGCCAGGTCAGAACATCATGTCTGTAAAATGGTATAGAATGGGTATACTCAACAGATATAGAATAGGTGGGACCTGGCTTAATAGTAGTAACTGTGAGAGGGATCTTGAAGTCCTAGTGGACCACCACCAAAGCATGAACCAGAAGCGTGTGGCAGCCACCCAAAAAGTCAATGCACTCCTACCTGGGCTGCATTAACAGAGGGATAGAATCAAAATCACGTGAAGCGTTACTACCACTTTATAATGCCTTGGTAAGGCCACACTTGGAATACTGCATCCAATTTTGGCTGCCATGATGTAAAAAAATATGTGGAGACTCTAGAAAGAGTGCAGAGAAGAGCAACAAAGAGGATTAGGGGACTAGAGGCTAAAATATATGAAGAACGGTTGCAGGAACTGGGTATGTCTAGTTTAATCAAAAGAAGGAGTAGGGGTGACATGATAGCAGTATTCCGATATTTATTTATTTAATTTATATATTTTGTCAAGTACGTATTTGATCATATACATAAGTATAACATTATTTGAATACATAAAATGAGTACAAATAAAAGGGAACATTTGGACAGGGATGGTAGGCATGCTGGTGCGCTTATGCACGCCCCTTACAGACCTCTTAGGAATGGGGTGAAGTCAACAATAGACAGTTTAAGGTTAAAATTTTGGGAATTGGGGGATGAAACCACAGAGTCAGGTAGTGAGTTCCAGGCATTGACCACTCTGTTGCTGAAGTCGTATTTTCTGCAATCGAGTTTGGAGCTGTTCACTTTGAGTTTGTATCTGTTGTGTGCTCGTATATCGTTGTGGTTGAAGCTGAAGTAGTCATTGACAGGTAGGACATTGTAGCAGATAATTTTATGAACTACGCTAAGGTCATGCCGAAGGCGGCGTAGTTCTAAGTTTTCTAAGCCCAGAATTTCAAGTCTGGTGGCATAAGGTATTCTGTTGTGAGCAGAGGAGTGGAGGACTCCTCTCGTGAAATATCTCTGGACACTCTCAATTGTATTAATGTCCGATATGTAGTGCGGGTTCCAGACAGATGAGCTGTATTCGAGAATTGGTCTAGCAAATGTTTTGTATGCTCTGGTTAGCAGTGTGATATTGCCAGAGCAAAAGCTACGCAAGATTAGGTTTACAACTCTTAATGCCTTTTTGGCAATGTTGTTACAGTGGGCTCTTGCACTTAGATCAGTGGTGGCCAACCTTAAGCATACCATGCGCCAATTTTTTCACAGATGAGTTCAGATGCACCATACAACTCAAGCACATTTTTTAACCTTCTTACTTTAAAGTTTGGGGTTGTAAAATAGGGATAGGGGTAGGATCTGCTTTGCTTAAGGGAGGAAAAGGAATAACTCAATCACGCAATTCAATTAATTAATTTACGCCATTTCAAAATTTGACAAACGTAATATATATTTAATCTTCAATCTGTCTTTCAATCACTCTCAATACAAAAACCACGCTAGTACACTCAATAAAACACTGCTTCAAACTCCACGCCACGATGGCTCACTCAGAACTGACTGACCATATCGAACACTCGCTGCTCATTCGCACGTGACTTCAAACACATGATGTGTTGCTAGTGTGCGGTGTTTGCGATTGTTTGAGCAGGAACGCGCAATGGCAACACCGATAAAAATATTCATATGTTTGTAAACCCGCCTAAAGTAACATCTCACAAGTTCCATTCTAAGTTTCAGACACCGAGAAGTTGAACATTACCGAAGGCTGTACGAATTGAACTGAGATCACTTTGGTGCACTGTTCCCTCCTAAAGTGCGCGGCCGCACGGCCGTGCACATAATGAGAGAACGCCGCGCGGAAGTTTCTAACTTCTGCCTGGCATTTTCTAATTGCAGAGGCTGCGCGCCTGCACGGCCGAACACATGAAAAGAAAACACCACGCGGCAGTTTTCTAATTTTACAGGGAACATTGCTTTGGTGTTGAAAATATTAAGATGGATTCAGTTATGACACCTATTTAAAAAAAATAAGTAGGTACAAGGATGCAATGCACCACTTGTAATCATCCAATGTGCCACTTTTGGCGCATGCGCCACGGTTTGGCCGCCCCTGACTTAGATCATTAGAGATAAGTACTCCAAGGTCTTTGACAAAGTGAGGGTCGTCTGCAAGGTTGTGTCCATTCAGTTTGTGTTTAGTGTTCTGATTCTTTTTGCCAGTGTGTAGGACATAGCACACAAAGCACAAAGAAGGAGGAGTCAGGCTATTCTCCACTGCTAAACAAGACAGCTGTTAAGAGAGCTTTGCCTCATTTTACAACCTTTCTTGCCACAGCTGTTACCTGAATCACTGCCGTTGTTAAGTTAGTCACATGGTTTTTTAAGTGAATCTGGCTTCCCCATTGACTGCTTGTCAGAAGATCGCAAAAGGGTATCCCGTGATCTCAGGACTCTGCAACCGTCATAAATATGAGCCAGCTGACAAGAGACTGAATTTGGATCATGGGTGTGACCCTGGGTATGCCACAACAGTCATAAGTGTGAAGAATGGTCATAGGTCAATTTTTAGTGGTGTTGTTAACTTCGAACGGTCACTAAATGAATGGTTGAAAGTTGAAGACCTCCTGTAATCGAACCGATCAGGGGTGGGATCCTACTGGTGCGGTCCAGTGCGGAGCTCCGGTAGGGACCCGCTGATACCCCAATATGCGTGCGACTGCTCCGGTACCATCTCCACCGGGCAGTCGCGCGCGTCGCCATCTCTTTTTCGTGAATTCTTGGCCGATTTTGCTTCTGTGCATGCGCAGAAGCAAAATTGCGCCAAAATCTCGCGAGGGGACGCGTGCGCGCGTGAGATTTCAGTGAGATTTTGCTTCTGCGCATGCGCGGAAGTAAAATCACGCCAAAATCTCGCGCGCGCGCGCGTCCCCTCGTGAGATTTCAGCACGATTTTGCTTCCGCACATGCGCAGAAGCAAAATCGTGTGAGGGGGCGGGCGCGCGCAGAAAGCATGAAGAACCGCGGAGCAGCGCACCGGTCTGGGTAAGTGAGCATCTCACCCCTGGAACTGATCCAACATCTCATCATAATTTCCTTATTCATTTTTGATATTATGAAAGTTAATCATCCACTTCGACTGAGCTAATGTTCTAAGGATCTCCTGCTTGAGCAGGGGGCTGGACTAGAAGACCTCCAGGGTCCCTTCCAGCTGTATTCTGATTGATTCTCAGTTTCTCTTACCCATTTTGCATCTTTATTACATTTTTTGGGATTTTCCAGATGTCACTGCAAAATTTTAATGTTTTTTTCGTTTTGATCAGGACAAGGATCTATGTTACTACAAACTTTCCAGCCAGTGCATTATTAAACAAATTCTGGTTTGTTCAAATGCTTATTTTGCTAAAGTTAATTTATTCTATCGACTTATCATTCAATTTTCTTTGAAATAGCCATGACTCACTCTTTTTAATTCTTCTGAAATGCCTTTAATCACTTGATGCCGAGATTACATCTTTGCAATAAACTTTCCTTGATCTTTATTATTTTACAATTTCAGTTCCTTGATATTCTTTAGAGATTGCTGATATCGCCTCTTAATTTACTGATCTTTCTTTCCGATGGAATTTTCCATTTGGGTGACTGGTTTTTGAGGCTTTTGTTTTTACATCATGGTAACCTAACTCTCATACTATCAATTTAGAAAATGTGAAGTCTCACAGTAGGTAGAGATATAGAATCACATAGCATGGCCTCATCCTCATTTTCCACTTTTTCAAACAATTTAAAAACAAATTCTTTTTTAAAAAGTTTTTTTTATTTTTATAAAAGTGTCAAATCAACGGGTGAACAGTGTGGCACCTGGGCGCCATGCATTCCCATACAAATAAAACTAATCCTATTAAACATTATTATTACATTCAATCAACTTATGTATTTCTAATAACAATACAAGTTCCAGTGGTGGGTTCCTACCAGTGCGGTCCACTCTATAGCACCGGTAGCGGCCCGCTGGTGATGTCACAATACCGGTGCAGTCAGTTGCCAGTGCCAGTGCCTGGGCGCCACCATTTTTTTTAATTTTTTTTTTTTAATTTCTTCTGAGCATGCCCAGAAGCCAAGCTTCCGGCACTGCGCATGCACTGCCTTCCTACCCCACAGTGAGTCCAAGCAGGGGAGGATGGCTGAGGGAGCGCGTGAGATGCTGAAAGAACAGGCAGCAGGAGCTATAGCTCCATTCCCCTCCCTTCAGCAGTCGGAGAAGCCACAAACGCGCGGTGATGATCCTAGGCATTTTCGCACGTTTGAGGCTTCTCGAGTTGCTGAGGGGAGGGGGAATGGGCGGCAGGACCTATCTCAGTTCCCCTCCCTTCAGCAGTCCGAGAAGCCACGAACGCACAATGATGATCCCAGGCATTTTCGCACGTATGAGGCTTCTCGAGCTGCTGAGGGGAAGGGGAATGGGCGGCAGGAGCCGAGGATCATTGAATGGGGAGAAGCATTCAGGCCGGATGGAGCCTCCTAAAACCGCTGCCGTGGTCTTGCTGCTCCCGCTGCGGGGGGCTGCGTTGCGGGTAGGCAATGCCCCCTGCTTCTCCAGCCGCTGCCAAGCTCCCGAGGCCCACGCCCACCCGGTTACATGGCTGGCAAGCCACACCCACAAAATAAGCCACACCCACAGAGTGGCAGTAAAAAAATTAGGAACCCGCCCCTGACAAGTTCATATTAAGTTACAATCTATCATTATTCAAATATTCCACCTATTTCTCATTGTTACTTTCATTATATCAAATAGAAATGCATACATTAATATTCCCTTTATTTCTATCACTCTAGCTATTAATCACGTCACCCTATATTTAAAAGTTTTCTTTCTTTCTTTCCTGTCTTACTTCTAATCAAGTCACCTGCCTTAAAAAAAATAGAACAAAACAACAACAACTAAAAGTAAAGAGTAAGAGTGAGAAGAAGACAACTCAAAACAACGATAAGAGAAAATATGGAGTCATCCAGCCATCATCTTTTGCCAATCCGTGTTGTACGCCGCCCTGAGTCCTACGGGATTGGGCGGCCTATAAGAACGTTTATTAAATTAAATTAAAATTAAATTTATACTTTAATTGCTATGCTTTAAAGAAAGAAAGAAAGAAAGAGAGGAAAGCAGAAGAGCAAGTCAAAACAGCAATAAAGAAAGAAAACAATCATCATCATCTACCCATCATCTCTTGCCTAAGTATTCCTCCCACCTCTACCCTCATCCACTGTCTATTTTCTAAAATTTCTACTGAAGTCCCTGCCTCCACTTTAAGCTTAACTTCAGGCTATCTCAAGATCTCTCCTTCCTCCAGAAAGATTTTGCCAGGCTGGAGCCTGTAACTGGTCACAGATTTTGGTCTTCTTTCTTCAGGGAAATCCTTCATTTAAAATCACACTTATTCTGGGCATGTCATGCAGGAGAAAACAATTATGCTTGGAAGAATTAGCACTAAAAGGAAGATCAGGGTGGCCGGACACCATCAAAGCTGACACCAGCCAGAGCATAGTACAATTCAAGGAAATAGTGCTTGTCTTCAGAAGTTGTGGGTGTCAACCAGTGGTGGGTTCCTACCAGTGCGCTCCAGTGTGCCGTTCCAGTAGGGACCCGCCGATTGCGCAATTTGCGTGCGACGGCTCCGGTGCCGTCTTCGCCAGTCTGTCGCGCGGCACCATCTTTTTCCCTGAATTTTTGGGCTTTTTTCGCTGTCGTAAGCTGAAAAACAATCCATTCTAGCCTGATGCTCACTGTTCTAAAAGTTTAACCAATGTTGTCCTTCATTCCATCCCAGATATAATACTAGCTTCTAGTTCTGGGACAGTTTTCTTACATTCAATTTATATTTAAGTAGCATTCCACCACCCATCCTTACAAACACATACATAATTAAACAGATTATTGATTTTTTTAAAAAAGAAGAAGAGACTGAACTACCATCTGTCAGAAATGGTGTAAGGTCTCCTAGATGACCTACAAAGTCCCTTCCAACTTTGTTAATCTGTTAATCGGAAGTTGTGCAGAGTCCTGGCCTGTGGAATCGCCAAAAGTCGGACATGACTGAATTGATATAATAATAATAACAACAACAGAGTTGGAAGGGACCTTGGAGGTCTTCTAGTCCAACCCCCTGCTTAGGCAGGAAACCCTACATCACTTCAGACAAATGGTTATCCAACATCTTCTTAAAAACTTCCAGTGTTGGAGCATTCACAACTTCTGGAGGCAAGATGATCCACAGATTAATTGTTCTCACAGTCAGGAAATTTCTCCTTAGTTCTAAGTTGCTTCTCTCCTTGATTAGTTTCCACCCATTACTTCTTGTCCTACCCTCAGGTTCTTTGGAGAATAGTTTACTCCCTCTTCTTTGTGGCAACCCCTGAGATATTGGAACACTGCTATCATGTCTCCCCTGGTCCTTCTTTTCATTAAACTAGACATACCCAGTTCCAGCAACCATTCTTCATATGTTTTAGCCTCCAGTCCCCTAATCATCTTTGTTGCTCTTCTCTGCACACTTTCTAGATATATATCTTTCTATGTATATAGATATATCATCATCATCATCATCATCATCATCATCATCATCATCATCATCATCATCATTATCATCATCGTCTCTTCAGTTTGCCACATCCTTTCCAGAAGTCCATAATATTATTACCCCCTTAAATGCATTAAGATCTCTTTACAAACATGTAGCACTCCAGTAGAATTAAAATCAAAGTGATGCCAACATTTTCCTTGGTAACATTGGCCTGTGGTTAGATATTGCTCTTAAGGAAGGTCCATGATGAGTCTTGCCATTATACAGGCAGTTTTCCTAGGAAGGTCCTCCTGGGCGTGCTGTGCTGAGAACCATAGTCCACCATCTTGCAAGCTGGAACTAAGGAGGAATTTCCTGACAGTGAGAACAATTAATCCCCTCATAGTTGCAGGTGCTCCATTGCTCAAGGTTTTCAACACAAAATTAGACAACCTATTGGTCTGTGATTGTTGAGGGAAAAATATATTCAAGCCATCCGAGTGCTACCATGTTAAGGATGAGAATAAAATCTCATAGAGGCAATGTGGATCTTTACTTGGAATTCAGACAGTTAGAAATAAAGCCGAGATTAAATGTCTAATAGAAAATATTTATTTCAGTACAAAAACAATAAATCCTGAATAATTACATCTTTCCTAAGAAATGCGACCGTTCAGGTCAAGAGTCAAGGCAGAAGAGATTAATGGTGGATCAGGAATGTGGACATGCGTAGAAGATCATATCACGTGTTCTGCTTGTATTGGAATGTACCATAATATTAGGATAGGGGTGCATCACCCTGCATAGACATACAACTGACAATATTCACACCGTGACATTATGAGTCAGTGGTGGGATTCAAAATGTTTTACTACTGGTTCAGTAAGCATGGCTTGGCGGGCGTAGCGTGGCTTGGCGTGCGTGGCAGGGGAAGGATACTGTAAAATCTCCATTCCCTCCCCACCTCAGGGGAAGGATACTGCAAAATCCCCATTTCCTCCCGATCAGCTGGGACTCCGGAGACAGAGAATAGATGGGGGCGGGGCCAGCCAGAGGTGGTATTTACCGGTTCTACGAACTACTCAAAATTTCCGCTACTGGTTCTCCAGAACTGGTCAGAACCTGCTGAATCCCACCTCTGTTGTGAGGCCTCCTTCCTTGAACAGGTGGATAGACCAGAGGTCCCCCAAGGTCCCTTCCAGCCATATGATTAGTGAGAATAGGAAGTAGCAAAAGTTCAAAGAAATAAAAATACAGGCAAAGCCCATCAAAAACATTAGAGATAGCAGCGGGAAATCAAACTAGATAAATTTCTCTCAGTTTTTCCAGAAACACATTTAATTTCCCTGAGTGTTTTTCCAATGCCTTTGTCTCACACATTTCCGCATAAGGCAGTTTTTAATGGCTACCGGACCCATAGAGAGAGCATCTTTCTTTCTTTGTGTCAACAGAGACTGCCATTAAAGCGAGTTATAATGGCAGAATTTCAGCATCGCAGGAGCAAACGGCTTTCCCTACACAAAACTGTTTAAAATATCAGTCAGAGGCATACAAATGGCGAGGCAGTCATTAGCAATCCTCAGGTGTCATGTTAAGTTGCCCATTTAGCATCAAATTATGTTGATTCTTCTGTTCTGTAGGACATACTCATGCATAGCGGAGGAGCTATTGAAATGTTTATGCATTATAATGTTTGGAAGAAAATGAGCCAAGCCCTTATTAAAGTTCTCATGCCGAGTTTCTTATCAAGTCAATTCCTTAAGGAAAGAAGAAAGAAGAAAGTAGAAAGAAGAAGGAGGGGGTTGGGAAGGGGGGAAAGGAGGAGGAGGGAGGAGAAGGAGGAGGAGGAGGAGGAGGAGGAGGAGGAAAGAGAAAGAAAGAAAGAAAGAAAGAAAGAAAGAAAGAAAGAAAGAAAGAAAGAAAGAAAGAAAGAAAGAAAGAAAGAAAGAAAGAAAGAAAGAAAGAAAGAAAGAAATAGGAAGGAAGGGAGGGAGGGAGGGAGGGAGGGAGGAATATAAAGAATGATTGAAATGGAAACTAGATCCAACCTAGAAAGAAATTTCATGGACTGGAGGCTAAAACGTATGAATTGGGTATGATTATGTCAAATATGGAGAAGCACTAGGGGTGATATCAGGGGTGAAATTCAAAAATTTTCCCTACCGGTTCTGCGGATGTGGCTTGGTGGGCGTGCCAGGGGAAGGATATTGCAAAATCTCCATTCCCATCCCACTCTGGGGCCAGCCAGAGGTGGTATTTGCTGGTATTCAAAATTTCCACTAACGGTTCTCCAGAACCTGTCAGAACCAGAGGTGGGTTCCTGCCGGAGCTGCCCGGTGTGCAGCTCCGGTAGGGAGTGGCTGATTGCGCAATTTGCGCGCGACCGCTCTGGAGCCCTCTCTGCCGGTCCATCGCGCGTGTCACTATTTTTTTCTGTGAATTTTTGCCGATTTTGCTTCTACACATGCACGGAAGCAAAATCGCGCCCAAATCTCATGCGCGCGCGTCCCCTCGTGAGATTTCGGTGCGATTTTGTTTCTGCGCATGCGCACAAGCAAAATCGAGCGAGGGGGTATGCGCGCATAGCAAGCATGCGTAAATAGCGAGCACGCACGCACCCAAAGCGTGGAGATGCACGCGCAGTGCACCGGCACCTGTAAGGGAGCAACCCGTCACTGGTCAGAACCTGCTGAATTTCACCCCTGGGTGACATGATAGCAGTCTTCCAATATTCAAGGGGCTGCCACAAAGAAGAGGGAGTCAAACTATTCTCCAAAGCACCTGAAGGCAGGACAAGAAGCAATGGATGGAAACTAATCAAGGAGAGAAGCAACCTGGAACTGAGGAGAAATTTCCTGACAGTGAAGGAATTTCCTTTCCTCCAGAAGTTGTGAGTGCTCCAACACTGGAAGTTTTTAAGAAGAGATTGAACAACCGTTTGTCTGAAATGGTAAAAGGTTCCCTGCTTGAGCAAGGGGTTGGTCTAGAAGACCTCCAAGGACCCTTCCAACTCAGTTATTCTGTTGTTTTGTTAAAGGAAAAGAAATGCTTTGCTATAAGAATAAAAACTGAAGCCGGAAGACTGTGTGAGATGCATTTAAAATGTCAGGCTGATGTGACTCCAGTTATTACAATGTCTGAGAATGGTTGCCCTCACACGCTTCGGAAATTCCAGGTCTGAAAATTGAGTTCCCACAATAGATTTGTGCTCATCTCTGCCAGTTATTTCCCCACTCCTCTGAAAAGTGGCTGAGTATTATTGACAGTTCTGAAAGATGAGGCTGAGAAAGTCTTGTCTCAAATTACAGATCATGGGTAAAATCTTATTCTTGGCTGAGAGTTCGGAGTACCATTTTAAGGCTGAGTACAATTTGAAGACAGATGCTTATACTTTTTTTAAAAAAAATACCAGCCCAATATCCCTGTGTTTCTTTTTTTAAAAATACATAAACGAACCAAGTTCCAAGGTGGGATTCAGCCGGTTCTGACCGATTCAGCCGAACCGGTAGTAGCGACCTAATTTAGCCACGTTTTCTAAGCCACGTGCATGCGTGCAAGCCTGTGCGTGAACATAGGGCATGCGCAGAAGGCCGCACGCTCACATTTTTGGTGCTGGGCAAACCGGTAGGTAAATTATGTGAAGCCCACCTCTGACCGAGTTTAGTCTTTGGTTTAACCCTCAGTACATCATATGCTTGAAATAAAAGTCATGAAATAAAATTAAATTTAAAAAAATCATTTGCTTTCTCTTCTTTTTCTCGATGTTTAGGCCGAAGTGAAGCCCCCAAGACCTCCTCAATTCATGGATGTAAAAAAAAAATGGAAAGCTCAGGCAACGTGATGCAGGTAATCTTCAACTTACGACCACGACTGAGCCCAAAAGTTCTGTTGCTAAAGTGAGGCAGTTGTTAAATGAGCTTTGCCCCATTTTACGATCTTTCTTGTCACGGTTCTTGAGTGAATTAACAAGTTGTTAAGCCTTAGTTGTCAGGGTTCCAAATAGCATCCAGAACTAAATCAGAGTCCGAGGCAAAGTATTCTTCAAAGTTCCAATTTATTAGAAGAGCCATGTTGGCACATCTGTGAGAAACCCGAATCTGAAGCCACGAGGGTTTCTCCACCCAGTTTAAAGTCCATTCCCTTGTCCCCACACCCACAAGTTCATCATGTTGACCAGTCGTCTTTTGCCAACATCTCCGTTACTCCCATCAGCTTCCGGCCAGGTGCTGAACAAAGGATGACCTTGAAAACCTAGAAGGAATTTGTTGTGGCTACATGTCTACATTGCTCATCCAACAGCCCCTCCCAAATTCCCACAGCAAGATTACATTCTAAAGCATCAAATATGGCAGGCCAAAGTCTCTAATAAAATATGGCTTCAGCCTGACATTATACCTGGGATACCGCTTCCAGTTTTGGTCACCGTGTTACAAAAAAGTTGTTGAGACTTTGGAAAAAGTGCTAAGAAGAGTAACTAGCAAGGCAGTTGATGTAATGTGCCGATGCCTGGACGACATTAGGATCTGGATGGGGAGGAACAGACTCAGACTCAACCCCGGCAAGACTGAGCGGCTCTGGATATTGCCTCCTAAGGACTATGACAACTGTCCCTCCTTGGTTCTTGAGGGAGGAAAACAAACTCCCTCGGAACACGTCCGCAATTTGGGGGTCCTCCTAGATCCACAGCTAAAATTAGATCAACATCTTACAGCTGTGGCTAGGGGGGCTTTTGCACAGATTCACCTGGTGCACCAATTGCGGTCATACTTGGAGAAGGAGGCTCTACTCATGGTAATTCACGCCCTTGTCACCTCCCGTTTGGACTACTGCAATGCGCTCTACATGGGGCTACCCTTGAAGAGTATTCGGAGGCTTCAGTTGGTGCAAAATGCGGCTGCGCGTGCTGTAATGGGTGTGCCAAGATACACCCACATTACACCTATACTCTGCCAGCTGCATTGGCTGCCCATTGGTCTCCGGGTACAATTCAAGGTGTTGATCATCATCTTTAAAGCCCTACATGGCTTAGGACCAGGTTACCTTCAGGACCGCATTCTGCCTCACACTTCCCTTCGAACGGTTAGGGCCCACAGAGTGTGTCTCCTCCAGGTCCCGTCAGCCAAACAATGCCAGCTGGCGGGCCCTAGGGGGAGGGCCTTCTCTGTGGGGGGGGGGGGCATGCTCTGGAACCAACTTCCCCCAGAGATCCGAACCATTCCCACCCTGCTGGCCTTCTGAAAAGCCGTCAAGACATGGCTCTTCCTGCAGGCAGGGGGCTGAGACTAGTCCCATCTGAGCTCTCCCCCGGTATGTTTGGTGGTGAACATTTTTTCACTTTTTTAATTCTTTTAACATTGTTTTTAATCATTGTTTATTGTTCAGTGTTCTTGCATAACGTTGTACGCCGTCCTGAGTCCCTCGGGAGTAGGGCGGCATAGATGAACCAAATAATAAATAAATAATAAATAAATAAACTAGGATGATTAAAGACCTGAAGACAAAAACATATGAAGAACAGTTGCAATATTTGGGTTTGGCTAGTCTAGAGAAAAGAAGGACTAGGGGGGACATGATAGCAGTATTCCAGTATTTGAGGGGCTGCCACAAAGAAGACGGGGTCAACTTATTTTTCAAAGCACCAGAAGGCAAGACAAGAAACAATAGATGGAAACTAATCAAGGAAAAAAGAAACCTGGAATTAAGGAGAAACATCCTAACAGTGAGGACAATTAACCAGTGGAACAGCTTGCCTCCAGAAGTTGTGGGTGCTCCATCACTGGAGATTTTTCTGAATTGCCACGCTTCCAGGAATTCTCTAGTGTTTTTGGACTGAGCTTGGTCTCGAATGCTCACAATTTCCCAGTGGAAACTACAATGAAGTCTGTCATGCGTTGCAAATTAATTATACATCACCAATGTATCCTCGACTGCAATCATTTGATGAACAGATGCCCCCCCCCCCAAAAGTTCCTTCCCTCAGCAAATTTCAGGGATGACCTTTCTGAAAGCTCGTTCTCAAGGGCCATATGTTGACCCGAGCTGGTGTTTCATTTCAATAGATCTCTTAAAAAAAAAACATTACTTCGTGTTGGAAACTGATACGAGCTGGTCTGTGATCGATCCTCCTCTGAAATCAAAGCCCAACCAGTGGCGCTTTGAGAGCAAAGCTCCTTAGTTACAAAAGGTTGGTTGTTGCCGGTGGACTTTTGATTAAAGATGAAAGTAACAGAAAGAGCAAACACAAAAAGAACCAGAAGAAAACGGTAGAGGAAACTTCAAGAGAACAGGAATAAGACAGCAGGTAGATGCCTCCTTGGTTTGAACCCCCAGTCCAATTATTGCTACTTAGCCAACTAAACTTCCCACAATGGTATGAACTTTAATCTTAGAAAGAATGAATGAAATTGCACAGCTCAGCCTCGCCGAATTGCATCGTTTCCCTCTTCCCTACGAGGAGGAAATAACTCTGTTGAGAAAAAGCTGTTCTAAAATCATTAGCACACGAAAGATTTTGGCGAGATTTTGCTTCCGCGCATACGCGGAAGCAAAATTGTGCCAAAATCTCTCTCATGCGTGCGTCCCCTCACGAGATTTTGGTGCGGTTTTGCTTCCACACATGCGCAGAAGCAAAATCACGCGAAGGGGTGCATGTGCGTAGAGAGTGCATGCACGCCCGAAACGTGGAGATGCGCGCGCAGCGCACCGGCATAGGTAAATGAGCAACCCGCCCCTGGTATAGAGTCTCCTGCTTGGGTGAGAGGTTGTACTTGAACAGAGGTCACCAACCTTTAGGACCTCAGGGACCACTAAATTCATAATTTTAAATCCCGCTGACAATTTATATGAACTGCCTAATGACCAGCTGGGTGGGCTTGGCTAGGTGGTCATGTGACTGTGTGGGCATAGCCAACTTGATGTGACTCACATCAAGGGGCACCTCACCGGCTTCTACTTGCCCCTCCCCTGCCAGCCACTCCTCACCTCCCCACCTGGGCTCCTTAGGGCCCCAACAAGAAGCAGTTGTTGGAGCTAAGCAGCCACCACGAGAAAGAGTTGGCAAAACAGCTCAGTTCAAATTGGATCTGACCAAGAAGGAGGCTCAGCAGAAGCACCTCACTGAGGACTACGAGCATAGGCTTTCCAAGCAGAGGGAATACCTGCAGGAGTACAAGGCCAGGTACCGGCACCTGGAGGCTCAGCAGACTGAGATAGTCAGCCAGTTCCAGGCCATGATGCAGCCCCATTGGAACTAGGCCCTCCATTTCTTTATCACCAGCAGCGCTTCCCTCCAGCCTTCGCCCAAAGCCCTGCACCAGGAGGCTGAAGCAGACCCCAAGTCAGAATTTCTGCCCCCCTCCCACCCGCACAAAAAGACCCCCAAGAGGGAGACTCTCTGCAGCAACACAAGCGTTCATTGCACATATCTGGCCCAGGGGCCGTAGTTTGAGGATGCCTGATTTAGTGCAATATAAAAAATGCAAATAATTTTTCTGAGGACCACCAAAATTTTCTCGCGGACCACCAGTGGTCCACAGACCACCAGTTGGTGACCACTGGACTAGAAGACCTCCAAGGTCCCTTCCAACTCTGTTAATCTGTAATCTGTCAAGATGAGGTGGTGGGCAGAACGACTTCATCTTGAGGCTTCCAAGTCTAAGCCATTATTTCATTTTGTTTTCCACCCAAAAATGACAGAAAAATCCACCATGGCTTTTCTGTTGGATAATCACCGTAGATCAACAAGCTGCAGAAAATTGCTCAGAGACTCTATGCAGCCTTTAGTTGATGGGCTTCCTACACTTAACTTAAAACCACTTCATGCAGGAACATATTTCAACAACAACCTTATCAATCAATGTCTGTCCAGCTTGTGCACAAGGAAGGACTCCTGGAATAAGTATTCTTTCCTTCGGCAATTCGTTCAACCTCTGAAAACCACCCACCGCTTTTTCAAATCTGCCTTTTAGAGATCAGAGAAAGGTCCAAGCATATTGACAAACTGAAGATAACAGAAATACTAGGAGCTCTTAAAAAGCCATGTTTTCTCCTCTTCCTCCTCCTCTCCTTCTCTTCCTCCTCCTCTTCGTCTTTCTCTTCTTTCTTTCTTTTCCCCTTCCACTCTCCTTCTCTTCCTCCCCCTCTCTCCTCCTTCTTCTCTTCCTCTTCTACCTCTTTCTCCCCCTCTCCTTCTCTTCCTCCTCCTGCTCTATCCTGTTTCTCTTTTTCTTTCTCCCCTTCTCCTCCTTCCCCTCCTCCTCTCCTTCTCTGCCTCCTCCTGGTCTCTCTTCTTCCTCCTTCTCTTCTAAGAGCCGAGTTGGTGCAGTGGTTAAATGCAGCACTGCAGGCTACTGCTACGTTCAGCTGTTCAAATCTCACCGGCTCAAGGTTGACTCAGCCTTCCATCCTTCCGAGGTGGGTAAAATGAGGACCCAGATTGTTGGGGGCAATATGCTGACTCTGTAAACCACTTAGAGAGGGCTGTAAAGCACTATGAAGCGGTATATAAGTCTAAGTGCTATTGCTATTGCTATTCTTCTTTCACTTCCTCTTCGTCTTTCTCTTTCTCCCCCTCTCCTCCCCCTCTCCTCCCCCTCTCCTTCTCTTCCTCCTTCTCCCCTCCTCCTTCTCTCTCTCCCCCTTCCTCTTCCTCTTCCTTTTCTTTCTCCCTCTCCCATTCCCCCTCCTCCATATTTACCTATTCTTCTCTCCTTCTCCCCCTCCTCCTTCTCTCTCCCTTTCTTTTCCCTTTCCCCTTCCCCTTTCTCTTCCCCTTGTTTTTATTTCTCCTCCTCCCCTATCCCTTTTCCTCTTCTTCCTACACCTCCTCCACCTCTACCATTTATTCCCCTCACCTCCTCCTTCTCTCTCCCCTCTTCTTCCTTCCTTCCATCCATCCATCCATCAGAATAGAGCTGGAAGGGATCTTGGAGGTCTTCTAGTCCAGCCCCCTGCTCAAGCAGGAAACCCTATACCATTCCAGGCAAGTGACTGTCCAGTCTCTTCTTAAAAGCCTCCAGTGATGAAGCACCCACAACATCTGGTGGCAAGCCGTTCCACTGGTTAATTGTCCTCACTGTTAGGAAGTTTCTCCTTAATTCCAGGTTGCTTCTATCCTTGATTAGTTCCCATCCATTGTTTCTCGTCCCTCTCCTCTATCATCTCTGACCTTGCCTACTTTTGTGCCGGATCCAATTATTATTTTTCAAAACTTCTGTTGCATTCTGCATTCGCCACAGCTTGCCGCCACAGAGTTTAATATACAGCCTCTTGCGTTTTGTCGCCAAGATATGGTATTTTTGCTTTTATCTTCACAGGTTCTCACTTCCTGATGGCAATGTCAATATCTCTAGGCTCGGGTGGATTTATGGGACAAGCTGCAGATAGCAAGATTTTCTTGGCAATTAATACACCTGCCTCCTTCCTGTGACCTCAATTCCCGGAGGCCCGTGCTAACGGTACGTGATGTAGCTGAATTCTTGGGCAGCTCAAGCAGACATCCTGGCGTTTAAGGACTCTTTGTACATTATTAGCCTCTTCCTTTCCTTTTGCAGCTTCAGAAGCTATTTCTGAAGCACCGAAGATGCAGAGCTTAAATGGAAGGCTGTGGAGTCTCATCCATATTTATACAAACTCACGGCCACAGTTGCTCAAGGGATGGCAAACACACAATGACTAAAGAAAATCACAAGCGATGGAATGAAGAATTAACTGGGTAATTGTTTAGGTCAGGAATGTCCCTAACACTTTGGAGGTTAGTGAAACAATCAGGAACTATATATATATATATATATATATATATATATATATATATATATATATATATATATATATATATATATATATATATATATATATATATATATATATATATATATATATATATATATATATATATATATATATATATATATATATATATAGGTAGGATTTTTTGCTGATAAATGAAAATAAAATATATATAAAATTTTATTGAAAGTGTGGGAAGCCAAAACCACTGTCACGATGTGAATAATTGCCAGTTGTGCATCTCTACCATTTCTAGGTTTATTGTATTTCCTAATCAAGCAGACATGTGATATGTTTTACTACGCATGTGTGCATTCCAGGAGTTTTTGTCTCCTCCTACCTCTTCATCTCCTTCGAAGCCTCGCCAGAGGCAGACGCGAATCCTTAGCTGAGAAGATGTAGCTTATTAAAGGTTTATTCTTTTGTTACTTTTGTACTAAAATAAATATTTTGTTAATTAGAATTGAATCTCGGTTTTATTTTCTAAGTACGAATGACTTCAGGGAAGCAAGATCCTAAATCGCCTCTTGATAGAAAAATTCCTATCTGTCAACCACCACCCCTCTTAGAAGAATGCAATATTTTGAGGAATATTTTTTAAAAAGGCAGGATAAAATATTTCCCCTAAAAGAGAAATAAAAAATCTTGAGGGAGACAGAAATTCAGAGCCCCATCAAATTATCTGCCTTAGATAATCTGCCTGTATGTTTAGAGTCCCGGCAATGTGCTCCGTCCTCAGGGACAGGACAGTCCGTTCCGCCCACCGGCCTATCAGCTAGTATTCCGCCATGAGGCGTTTGGATTGAGTCCCGCCCTGCCGGTTGAGATGGGCCTTTGCTGAGACATTGTCTGTTTGTATGAAGACGTGATGTCCCTGCAATTGGTTCTGAAAGTGCAGTAGGACCAGGTGGATTGCCCGCAACTCGAGCCAATTGATGCTGTTGGTAAGTCTTGCGCTGACCAGCGTCCCTGGGCTACTTAACTGCCCAGGTGAGCCCCCCCAGCTGAAGTGGCTTGCTTCAGACATGAGAATCACTTGGTCCGGTTCCGTGAAGAAGCTCCTCTTGGTGACAGCTGGGGAGATCCACTAGTGGAGCGAACTCCTGACTTCTAGAGGGACCTTGACCTGGGAGCGGGAATGAGCTGTCTTTGCCCGCTGGTATGGCAGCAAGAACCACTGGAGGCTTCTCATGTGGAAATGAGCCCAGGGCACTAACGGTATGCAGGACACCATTTTCCCCAAGATTTGGGAGAGGGTGGCTAAGGGAACCATGGGGTGCTGCAGAATATGACTCACTAGGTCCCTGATGCTGTCTCGTCTGTCCTGAGACAGGAATACCTGACCCAAGGTGGTGTCTATAATGGCCCCTAGGTGAGTCAGCCTGGTGGATGGGCCCAAATGGCTCTTTTGGAAGTTTACAAGGAACCCATGATCTTGCAGGGTTCGGATGGTCAATTTGAGATCCCCTTGTGCCCTGATGAGGGAGGGAGCCTGGACCAAGATGTCATCCAGGTAGCATTGGGATGGGACACGTTTCAGGTGAGCTGCAATGGTGGCACGTTTCAGGTGAGCTGCAATGGCGGCCAGGACCTTTGTGAAACACCTTGGGGGCGAGGCGAGCCTGAAGGGGAAAGCTCGATACTGCAGGTGTCTGTCTGCATAACTGAACCTCAGAAATTTGCGGTGTTCCGGCAGGATTGGGATCTGCCCCCAAGCAGATCTGAGCTGGGCCAGCTTTTAGAAATGCAGATTTGGTAATCCATTACTCTCTGCAGCAAAGTCTGAACAAAGGCAGAATTAGGTAGAATGGTAGGATTAGCCCTCACTCAAGATCCAAACCAGGACAAAGCCATTAAGCCATAATACGAATTGTCCAACACCCTTTCAGAACACTTCATTGTATCAGCAGTCCAAACTTCAACCAAACTTAGCTCAGACAAACACCTAGGATTTGTACTTTGCCTATGGAGCTTTGTACTTTGCCTATGACCCCTACATAACCCCTACATGGCCCCATGGGAGTCTGAAAACATCCAATAGAATACATGTTCATCTATCTATCTATCTATCTATCTATCTATCTATCTATCTATCTATCTATCTATCTATCTATCTATCTATCTATCTATCTATCTATCTATCTATCTATCTATCTATCTATCTATCTATCTATCTACCTACCTACCTACCTACCTACCTACCTACCTACCTACCTACCTACCTACCTACCTACCTACCTACCTACCTACCTATCTATCTATCTATCTATCTATCTATCTATCTATCTATCTATCTATCTATCTATCTATCTATCTATCATCTGAATAGAAGGACCAGGGGAGACCTGATAGCAGTCTTCCAATATTTGAGGGGCTGCCACAGAGAGGAAGGGGTCAAGCTATTTTCTAAAGCCCCCAAAGGCCAGACAAGGAATAATAGATGGAAACTGAACAAGGAGAGAGTCAACCTAGAAATAAGGAGGAACTTTCTGACAGTGAGGACAATCAACCAATGGAACAGAAGTTGCCTTCAGAAGTTGTGGGAGCTTCATCACTGGAGGCTTTCAAGAAGAGATTGGACTGCCATCTGTCAGAAATGGTGTAGGGTCTCCTGCTTGAGCAGGGGGGGTTTGGACTAGATGACCTACAAGGTCCCTTCCAGCTCTGTTAATCTATCTATCATCTATTTATATTACCCAGAAGGACTAGCAATATTATTATTTTTTCTCCATGTGGCCCCTCCCATCTTTACAATTCTATTATTTGCCCCCTCTCCAAGAATAGACAGTCCCACACATTATCTTGGTTCCCATAAAGTTTAAGAAGACTCAAACCCAAACCCATTTCCTAGTCCTTCTTTCCATAGCCTTGGTTCTCAAAATTATTATTTTTTTCTACCCATCCTGAGTGTGCAATCAGGAGAGGGTGTGCATTTCATCAATCCCAAACAGCCCCAGTGGTATTAAAAATAAATTAGATATAGAGAAGGAACAGCCCCTGAGAGATTAAGCCGAAACCAAGTTTTGGAGCACAATAATTCATCGCAAAGTACTTTCCTATTGGGAAGGATGTTATCTATGAATAATAAAAGGGACTGTTTTGGTATTCATTGTAAAAATCCTTCATGATTAAACGGTGGTGACTCACAACGTCACGTGTGTGTGTGTGTGTGTGTGTGTGTGTGTGCGTGCATGTGTGAGGAGGAGAGAATGCACCTCACACAACTGCAAAAAGTGCTGACACTCTAAATCAGAGTCTCCCCCCTCCCCCGTTCTTCCCAAACATTACATAAAGGAAAATTAGATTTAGATTTATTATTAGAGTTGGAAGGGACCTTGTAGGTCAATCTAGTCCAACCCCCTGCTCAAGCAGGAGTTCCTACATCATTTGAGACAGATGGCAGTCCAGTCTCCCCTTGAAGGTCACAAGTGTTGGGGCTCTCACAACCTCCGCTGGCAAGCTGTTCCACTGGTTGATCGCTCTCACCATCAGAAAGTTTCTCCTCACTTCCAGGTTGAATCTCTCCTTGGTCAGCTTCCATCCATTATTCCTTGTTTTGGCTTTCTGGTGCCATAGAGAACAGCCTGACCCCCTCCTCTCTGTGGCATCCCCTCAAGTATTGGAACACTGCTATCATGTCACCCCTGGTCCTTCTCTTCGCCAGACTGGCCAAGCTCAGTTCCTGCAACCGCTCTTTGTATGTTTTATTTTCCAGACCCTTTATCATCCTGGTTGCTCTCTTGACTAAAACTGGATGCAGTACTCTAGGTTTTGCACCCAGAAAGGAGGTCTTCATCCTAGATGTGGCAGGAAAACTCTTCTCTGATAAAATTCTTCTGATTTTATAGGATAGCGGAAGAGATGAACTGGCTAGGCCAGGGGTCAGCAACCTGCGGCTCTGGAGCCGCATGTAGCTCTTTCATCCCTCTGCTGCGGCTCCCTGTCGCTGGTCGGCTCCACAATTTTGAGAGGAGTTTGTGGTTGGGGGAGGGGGGAAGCAGGGCGTGCCAGGAGGATACTCTATGGCAAGGTTTTCCAGTCAGCTCCACAATTGATAGAGCTTTTGGTTAGGACTGGTAGAGGAAAAAGGACACTGTGCTAGGAGGAGACTCTATGGTGGGGGAACCGGACTTCCGGTCGGCTCCAGAATTGAACGGGGGGCTTCTGGTTAGGACCTTTGTGGCTCTTTCAGTGTTTAAGGTTGCCGACCCCTGGGCTAGGCAGAAAACAAAATGGATTAGAATCTTGTAGCCCTTTCTCAGTCATAGGAGCACATGAATCCTATGGTGGGCGTGCTTAGAATATCACTAATTAGAATAGAATAGAATAGAATAGAATAGAATAGAATAGAATAGAATAGAATAGAATAGAATAGAATAGAATAGAATAGAATAACAGAGTTGGAAGGGACCTTGGAGGTCTTCTAGTCCAACCCCCTGCTCAGGCAGGAAACCCTACACCACTTCAGACAAATGGTTATCCAATTTCTTCTCTAAAACCTCTACTGTTGGAGCACCCACAACATATGGAGGCAAGCTGTTCCACTGATTAATTGTTCTAACTGTCAGGAAATTTCTCCTGAGTTCTAGGTTGCTTCTCTCCTTGTTTAATTTCCACCCATTGCTTCTTGTTCTACCCTCAGGTGCTTTGGAGAATAGTTTGACTCCCTCTTTTGGAACACTGCTATCATGTCTGCCCTAGTCCTTCTTTTCATCAGACTAGACATACCCAATTCCTGCAACCGTTCTTCATACGTTTTAGCCTCCAGTCCCCTAATCATCTTTGTTGCTCTTCTCTGCAATCTTTCTAGAGTCTCAACATCTTTTTTACATCATGGCAACCAAAACTGGATGCAGGATTCAAAGTGTGGCCTTACCAAGGCATTATAAACGTTAACAGCACTTAGACCTATTATACCGCTTTATAGTGCTTTGCAGCCCTCTCTAAGCGGTTTACAGAGTCAGCGTCTTGCCCCCAAGAATTTGGGTCCTCATTTTACCCACCTCGGAAGGATGGAAGGCTGAATCAGCCTTGAGAACTGGTAAGATTCAAACTGCCGAATTGCTGGCAGCCGGCAATCAGCGGAAGAAGCCTGCAGTACTGCCTTCTAACCAGTGCACCACCTCCGCTCTTACCATTATAAAGTGGTATTAACACTTCACGTGATCTCAATTCTATCCCTCTGTTCCCTCTGTTAAATTAAAATTGGCGTGAGTCCCTTTATTTTATTATTGCTTATTTAGGAAATCTGTATTGGCCACCTATCTTAGGCATACAACTCTGCATACAGCACCTGAAGGCAGGACAAGAAACAATGGATGGAAACTAATCAAGGAGAGAAGCAACCTGGAATTAAGGAAAAACTTCCTAACAGTAAGGGCAATGAACCAGTGGAACAGCTTGCCTCCAGAAGTTGTGGGTACTCCATCACTGGATGCTTTTAAGAAGAGTCTAGACAGTCACTTATCTGAAATGGTATAGGTTCTCCTGCTTGAGCAGGGGGCTGGACTAGAAGACCTCCAAGGTCCCTTTCAGCTCATTCATTCTATTCTACTTTAAATTTATCCAATCTTACAAAGGATGACTTTTATCTAAGAGGATAGATAAATGGCATCTTTTATCCAAAAATGTCTTCTCTAGAACTTTCAGAAAATACGGTAACTTGACAAACAAATCTAGAAATTGTTTACAATAGATTGGAAAGCAAGCGAGCAAACTTGCATGACATTTTAATGAAGCCACAGCCTAGCAGACTGATGTCCTCTTGTGGTGTTTTTATTTAGCTGTATTCACACCTATTTGGTTGTTGTTTTTTCTGCAGTGCCAAATAACAAGAAATCGAGAACACAGTTAATTAGAGTTGTGTTGAAAAATGGCATGATATGGATTCATCAGCTTTTAGATTTTTTGGATTTATTATTAGAGTTGGAAGGGACCTTGTGGGTCATCTAGTCCAACCCCCTGCTCAAGCAGGAGTTCCTACACCATTTGAGACAGATGGCAATCCAGTCTCCCCTTGAAGGTCGCAAGTGTTGGGGCTCTCACAACCTCCGCTGGCAAGCTGTTCCACTGGTTGATCGCTCTCACCGTCAGAAAGTTTCTCCTCACTTCCAGGTTGAATCTCTCCTTGGTCAGCTTCCATCCATTATTCCTTGTTTGGCTTTCTGGTGCCATAGAGAACAGCCTGACCCCCTCCTCTCTGTGGCATCCCCACAGGTATTGGAACACTGCTATCATGTCACCTCTGGTCCTTCTCTTCGCCAGACTGGCCAAGCTCAGTTCCTGCAACCGCTCTTTGTATGTTTTATTTTCCAGACCCTTTATCATCCTGGTTGCTCTCTTCTGCACTTTCTCTAGGGTTTCAATGTCTTTTTTGTAGTGTGGTGACCAAAACTGGATGCAGTACTCTAGGTGTGGTCTAAGTAAGGCTTTATAGAGTGGTACTAGTACCTCTCTGGTCCTTGATTGTATCCCTCTATTTATGCAGCTCAGGACTGCATTGGCTTTTCATTATACCGAGACAGCATCATCTCCTAATCATTTTCCAAGTACACAGGGAAAGCTGATAAAGCTACAGTGGGCATGTGTCAGCCTTTTGAGGTAGAAAAAAATATGGAAAAGAGATTCCATGAATGATCCACAGGTAGACCTCCATTCAGTGACACAATTGGGTTCAGAATCTCAGTCCTTGAGTGAAGCAGTTGTTAAACAAGATGCTACTGTGTGTGGCTGCTTTGCTTAACAACTGCAATCCTGGCTTTCCCAGTTGTGGTTGTTAAGTGGCCGCATGGGTCGTTAAGCTGAGCATAAGGAGAGGGCCTGGATCAGTGGTGGTTTCCTACCGGTGCGATCAACTCTGTCATTCTGATAGCGGCCCGCCAATTACACAAATTGCGCGCGACGGCTCTGGTGCTGCCTTCGCCAGTGTGTCGCGCAGCACCATCTTTTTTTTCTGAATTTTTGGCCTTTTTTTGCTTCCGTGCATGCGTGAAAGCAAAAAATTGCCGAAATCGCATGCGTGTGCATGTCCCCTCACGAGATTTCGGCTATTTTTTGCTTCCTGTGCATGCACGGAAGCAAAATCCCGTGAGGGGCTGCGCACGCATAGCGAGCATGCGTGTGCATGAAATGTGATGATGCGCATGCAGCGCACCGGTAGGCAGGTAAGAGGAACCCACCCCTGGCCTGGATCTTCTGGGCATGGTGAGAAAGGTAGAGGGCAGCATACCTGGGAACCCCAGTTCCTCTCCCTGCCCCACTAGGAGAATGATCACAAGAATAATGTCATCTGGTGGCATTTTTGCTAGATTTGAGTTCCGTTCCTCCAGTGTGCGCACATTGGAGGAATGGACCTCAAATTTGTTGAAAGAACTAGCAAATGGCATTGTTCTGGAAGGCTTAGAACATTGCATTTGCTAGTGTTTTTGAAGGTTGAAGAGCCGAAACATTGGTGAATGACGGTAAATATATGTGTCCCAGGATAATGTTGCAGGACAGGATCCAATCTAAGTTTGTCACTGGGAACAAAAGTTTATTCATCCAAGCTTTTTGGATCATGTTGGAGCCCATTATCAGGGAACCTCTCTCTCTTGCTCTCTAGAATATTGCAAATGAACAAGGACATGCATTCAATTTTGCAGCTACTACAATTGTTGGCTGAGCAGGGACAAAAATAGCCAGATACATGATTGATGCCCTTTTCAGTCAATAGGAATACTGATTTAACACCAAGCTATCAGGTATTTAGGAGTTGAGGGTGTGACACACAAGGAAACAATTAATGACTTAGTAGCCAGCTATCAACACCCTAATTAACAATTAAAAAGCTACACACAACTAGGAACCATATAAATATTACATATAGAAGAGTCCAGGGGTGAAATTCAAAAATTTTCCTTACCAGTTCTGTGGGCATGGCTTGGTGGGCATGCCAGGGGAAGGATACTGCAAAATCTCCATTCCCACCCACTATAGGGGAAGGATACTGCAAAATCTCCATTCCCACCCACTCCAAGGGAAGGATACTGCAAAATCTCCATTCCCACCCCACTCCAGGGGAAGGATACTGCAAAATCCCCATTCCCTCCCCACTCCTGGAGGAAGGATACTGTAAAATCCCCATTCTCACCCTACTCTGGGGCCAGCCAGAGGTGGTATTTGCCGGTTCTCCGAACTACTCAAAATTTCCGCTAATGGTTCTCCAGAACCTGTCAGGACCTGCTAGATTTCACCCCTGGAAGTGTCCAGTGCACACAGAGAAAGAAGTTTCCTGATGATGACCTCCAGTTTGAGCCCCAAAGTTAGGAAGAATAAACTCTTGGTCCCAGTGACCGGCTCAGATTGGATCCAGAAACACTGGTGTTGGCCAGTGTTTTCCCCTCTCAAAGGGAGTACACTAGTGCACTGGTCCCCAACCTTTGCGGCTTGGTGGCCCGGTTGAGGGGCAAGGAGGCCAGGGGAAATGGGTCATGTGAGTGGCAGGCTGGAGTGCATGCATCTTGACTGCAAGTGAAGCTGTGCATGCATGCTGTCAACCCTGAAGTGAACCTGTCTGAAGTCATCTTGGAGACACAAGATGTTGCCACACAACAGAGGGAGGAGGGTTGCCACACAACAGAGGGAGGAGGGAAATAGTTAGATGGGGTTTTGTAGCCAAAACAATAAAGCTTTCCTGTGGGAACCAAGGACATTCTCACAGGTGGCTGGCCAGAGGAGGAGCGAAATAACCAAGCAACCAGCCAGCAACTGGATTGGACAGCATGACCAGTGACTTGGGAGGAAAGGGGAAACTTTTACTTTTAATTACTGTATTTTTCGGAGTATAAGACGCACCTTTTTCCTCCCTAAAAGAGGCTGAAAATTTGGATGCGTCTTATACTCTGAATGTAGCTTTTTTGAAGCTTTTTTTCCCAGCCCTAAGGAGGTGCTAACGATCTTCCCAGCTTCCTACTCCTCTTTGCAGGCTTGTTTTTATTCTTACTCCCTCTGAAAAAGGTTTTTTAAGCCCTAATGAGGTGCTAACCATCTTTCTGGCTTGCAGCATTTTTTAATTCCTATTCCCTCCGAGTAGTTTTTTCCTGTCCTAAATCTTTGCAGGCTTGTTTTCATTCCTACTCCCTCTGAAAAAGGTTTTATCCCCCTAACCAGGGGATAAAATAATGTGCTGAAGCTGACCAGACTAAGGACGCTAGCAAGATGAATACCTGGTAGGTAGATTTTTTCCCCTATTTTCCTCCCCCCAAACTAAGGTGCGGCTTATACTCCGGTGTGTCTTATACTCCAAAAAATATGGTAGGTGAAAGCTGCGGAAACTTTCAGACTTGGCTTTCACCAGTTGTGCCAATATGATATATCCAATAATTTTTTCCTTGTGGAAGTTGCCTGCCTCGGAGTTCTGCTTTCCATGGGTGCATCACTTGGAATGCTGCCACATGCATGTGTGCACGGACCCACTGCATGTGCGAGTCAAGCTACGCACGCATGAGTTGAGCTGCATGCGTGCATGCATGCCTGGCCACCTCACGTGTGGCCCAGTTCCAAATAGGCCACAGTAGTGGTGGGTTGCTGCTGATTCAGACCGGTTCGCCCGTACCATTGATGGAAATTTGCCCCCCAACCGGTAGCGATTGGCCGGCTGCCCACACCCCCAAACCAGTCCTCCGGTTGCTGCTTCCTGAAAGTGGCTGACAAAGAACCCTCTGTGCATGAGCAGAGACTTCTGCGCATGCGCAGAGGATCATTTGCGTGACATGACGGGGGGCCTCCGGCCAGTACATTCTCAGCTCCATCCAGTCACCCCAATTCTACCCTGAAATTAAGGGCTTACAGGGTCATAAAAATGGAGTTTTTTATGGTTCCTTACAGCCAACTGTTATTCCTAGTAAATGTCAGAAGAATCTTGTGTTTTCACACAAATTGGTCTTTTTTGCAAGTTTTCATTATGCTCAGACCATCTGAGAACGCACAAAACAATTCCTTGAAACTTTGCTGCTGCATTGTTAAAAGTGTAATGAGAACATGTGGAAAATTTGCATTTAACAACTTAGAACTGGGACTTATGTTCACACATTTAAGAATTGTCTTTTCCATAATAGCTAAATAAACAAGGACAAGGGTTTTTTTTTTGTTGTTGTTAAAAAAAGTGCTTATATTTTCCTTTTGTTTTCACAGCTTAATTGTTTCATATTGTATTTTAATATTTTATTTGCTTTGTGAACTGCCCAAAGAACTTGCCTTATAGGACAGCGAAGTGATATTAACCAGCTATGTAAGCAGCCTAAATAAATGAAGAGATGGATAAACAATTTTGCCAAGCCATACTGCAAAAAAGATGTTGAGACTTTGGAAATAATGCAGAGAAGAGCAACTAGGATGATTAAAGGCCTGGAGACTAAAACATATGAAGAACAGTTGCAGGATTTGGGTTTGGCGAGTCTAGAGAAAAGAAGGACTAGGAGGGACATCGTAGCAGTATTCCAGTATTTGAGGGGCTGCCACAAAGAAGAGGAGGGTCAAATTATTCTACAAAGCACCAGAAGGCAGGACAAGAAACAATGGATGGAAACTAACCAAAGAGAGAGGCAACCTGGAATTAAGGAAAAACTTCCTAACAGTGAGGACAATTAACCAGTGGAATAGCTTGCCTCCAGAAATCGTGGGCGCTCCATCACTGGATAATTTTAACAGGAGTCTAGACCAGTGATGGCGAATCTTTTCAGCATCGAGTGCCAAAAAGGTCACACGGAAACGTTGCGCATGCGCTCATCGGAGCCGTGTTCTGGAAAAGCCAAACTTCCGGGTTCTAGCACACATGCGCGCCCGACGATCAGCTGGCCGGCACGCATGTGTACACTGGTTTTCGGCACTGCCACGCGTGCGAAGGACAGCTGATCGTCTCGCGTGCATGCGTGCCAGAAACCCAGAAGTCAAACAGGCAAGGCCGCAAGTGCCGGGAGACATGGCTTCGTGTGCCACTTTGGGCACCCGTGTCATAGGTTCGCCATCAAGGGTCTAGACAGTCACTTATCTGAAATGGTATAGGTTCTCCTGCTTGAACAGGGGGCTAGACGAGAAAACCTCCAAGTCTCTTCCTGCTTATTCTATTCTATTCTATTCTATTCTGTTCTGTTCTGTTCTATTCTATTCTATTCTATTCTATTCTATTCTATTCTATTCTATTCTATTCTATTCTATTCTATTCTATTCTATCCCATCCCATCCCATCCCCTATTCCTACTCCCTACTCCCTACTATTCCAATTCCTATTCCTACTCCTATTCCCATCCCATTCTATTCTATATTCATTTTTATAGTGTTATTCTATTCTATTTTACTCTCTACTCTACTCTATTCTACTCTACTCTATATACTCTATATTTATTATTCTATTCTATTCTATTCTATTCTATTCTATTCTATTCTATTCTATTCTATTCTATTCTATTCTATTCTATCCCATCCCATCCCATCCCATCCCATCCCATCCCCTATTCCCTATTCCTACTCCCTACTCCCTACTCCCTACTCCCTACTATTCCAATTCCTATTCCTATTCCTATTCCTATTCCTATTCCCATTCCATTCTATTCTATATTCATTTTTATAGTGTTATTCTATTCTATTTTACTCTCTACTCTACTCTATTCTACTCTACTCTATATACTCTATATTTATTATTCTATTCTATTCTATTCTATTCTATTCTATTCTATTCTATTCTATTCTATTCTATTCTATTCTATTCTATTCTATCCCATCCCATCCCATCCCATCCCCTATTCCCTATTCCCTATTCCTACTCCCTACTCCCTACTCCCTACTCTCTACTATTCCAATTCCTATTCCTATTCCTATTCCATTCTATTCTATATTCATTTTTATAGTGTTATTCTATTCTATTTTACTCTCTACTCTACTCTATTCTACTCTACTCTACTCTATATACTCTATATTTATTATTCTATTCTATTCTATTCTATTCTATTCTATTCTATTCTATTCTATTCTATTCTATTCTATTCTATTCTATTAACTCCATAAATAAAATGGTCTATTGTAAGAGCAAAAATAGGCCGTTGTGAACCAGAGGTTTTTTTCAAGCCTTTAATTGGGCTCCTACAAATGGGTGGGACCAGGGAAAGTGAACTTTTAATGTTAACTAAATTAAACAGAGTTAGTTGGTTT
This sequence comes from Diadophis punctatus similis, assembly GCA_023053685.1. Classification (NCBI taxonomy): domain Eukaryota; kingdom Metazoa; phylum Chordata; class Lepidosauria; order Squamata; family Dipsadidae; genus Diadophis; species Diadophis punctatus. Next base: position 489,318 of record JALIGW010000094.1, read on the forward strand.
GTTTCCCGGGTCTTTGTTGATTTTCCCCACTGGCACAGTGAAAATAGCAACGTTGCCAAGACCTTTTGGAACATCATGGGGCACCCCACTCAAGGGGTATATTAAGAAGAGATGGTGCCAGCATTAAGAGCCAAACTAGATAAGGATTCCCTGTATGAAGTACTTTGGCTCTGGGCTTAACCAGCAACGAGCTCTTTAATATTCAAAGTGGAAGCAGGATGTAATAGAGAGGCCAAGACAGTTCAGTGTTTGGAATCACCCAGAGATGGGAGAGGTTACCTTTTGGTGGATGTATTCAAGGTGGATGTGTTCATCTACTTGGGATGTTTTGATCTGGATTATAAGCAAGGATAGGAATGGAATGGAATGGAATGGAATAGAATAGAATAGAATAGAATAGAATAGAATAGAATAGAATAGAATAGAATAGAATAGAATAGAATAGAATAGAATAAGAAAAAGGAATGGAATGGAATGGAATGGAATAGAATGGAATGGAATGGAATAGAATAGAATAAGAAAAAGGAATAGAATAGAATATTGGAATGAAAAATAGAATAGAATAGAATAAGAAAAAGGAATGGAATGGAATGGAATGGAATAGAATAGAATAGATTAAGAAAAAGGAATAGAATAGAATATTGGAATGAAGAATAGAATAGAATAGAATAGAATAGAATAGAATAGAATAGAATAGAATAGAATAGAATAGAATAAGAAAAAGGAATGGAATGGAATGGAATGGAATAGAATAGAATAGATTAAGAAAAAGGAATAGAATAGAATATTGGAATGAAGAATAGAATAGAATAGAATAGAATAGAATAGAATAGAATAGAATAGAATAGAATAGAATAGAATAGAATAGAATAGATTAAGAAAAAGGAATAGAATAGAATATTGGAATGAAGAATAGAATAGAATAGAATAGAATAGAATAGAATAGAATAGAATAGAATAGAATAGAATAGAATAGAATAGAATAGAATAGAATAGAATAGAATAGAGAATAGAATGGAAGGGACCTTAACAGTCTTCTGGTCCAACCTTCTGTTCAAGCAGAAGACGCTATAGCAGTGATGGCAAACCTTTTTTCCCTCAGGTGCCGAAAGCAGGCATGCATGTCCACAGCCATAATTCAATGCCCCAATGCGCCCCACCCCCTGCACATGCGGGGGGCCCTACGCACTGGCCCGCTCCCCTCGCATGACACCCCCACTGGCTGCCCCGTTTCCTGGCTTCTGGTGGGCCCGGTAGGCCTGTTTTCCGCCCTCCCCATGCTCCAGAGGCTTCCCTGGAGCCTGGGGAGGGCGAAAATGCCCTGCACCCCCAGAGGCCATCCGGAAGCTGAAAACGCCATCCCAGAGCCTCCACGCAAGCCGAAAATCAGCTGGCTAGCACGGACATGCATGCTGGAGCTGAGCTAGGGCAATGGCTTGCGTGCCGGCAGATATGGCTCCGTGTGCCACCTGTGGCATGCGTGCCATAGGTTCGCCATCACGGCCCTATAGCATTCTGAACAAATGGGCGTCCTGTCTCTTCTTAAAGCCTCCAATGATGGAGCACCCACAGCTTTTAGAGGTAAGCTATTCCACTGATTAATTTTTCTCATTGTAAGATAAATTCTCTTTAGCTCTAGTCTAGATTCTCTTTAATGACCTTCCACCTGTTACTTCTTGTCCTGCCCTCAGATGCTTTGGAGGATGTCAGCTCCTTCTCTGTGACATCTTGTCAAGCACTGGAAGATTACTATTGTGTCACCACTAGTCCTTCTCTTTGTTAGACTAAACATACTTAGTTCCCTCAATCAACTAGAAGATCTCCAACGTCCCTTCCAACCCTGCGGTTCTATAATTCGATAGAACTGCAATTCTGTAGCTCATTGTATGGTTCAGCCTCTAGATCCCTTATCATCTTTGTTTCTCTTCTCTTCTCTTCTCTTCTCTTCTCTTCTCTTCTCTTCTCTTCTCTTCTCTTCTCTTCTCTTCTCTTCTCTTCTCTTCTCTTCTCTTCTTCTCCTCCTCTCTTCTCCCCTCCCCTCTCCCCTCCCCCTCTCCTTCTCTCTCTCTCTTTCTGTATATTTTTTTGTTAAAATTGCTTATCAGAGTAAAAGCTAATGCAAACAAAACTTTTAAAAAGATAAGAGAATACAGAGGAAAATACCAGACAAAAAAGAGAAGAATGTGAAAAGCAAATATGTAAAGAAAAAATAATTATATAAAGTAACTTCCAACCTTCATCACAGCATGTATAAATACATTTAGTACCTTTCTAAAGTTACAACCATGTATCTCTTAGTCCCATATCTCATCTCTTATCTATAAACAAATCTATCAAGCTTCATCTTTTCAGGCCTGGTGCAGAGGTGGGATTCAGCAGGTTCTGACCAGTTCTGGAGAACCGGTAGCAGAAATTTTGAGTAGTTCGGAGAACCGGTAAATGCTACCTCTTACTGGGCCCGCCCCATCTATTATCTGCCTCCCGAGTCCCAGCTGATCAGGAGGAAATGGGAATTTTGCAGAAACCTTCCCCTGGAGTGGGGAGGGAATGGGGATTTTGCAGTATCCTTCCCCTGCCATGCCCACCAAGCCACGCCCACCAAGCCACGCCCACAGAACCGGTTGAATCCCACCACTGTCAGCAAAATTCCATAAATAATAGCCAGAAATAACAACAGATCTTATTTTAACTTTGATCAAATAAACCAACTTTATATTTTCACTTTTTACTTCAAGCAATCTTAATCTTTAGGGCATTCACATATAGCTGTACGATTTTATTTCTCTTCATTTTTTCCTCTGTCCCATCTTACAGAGTTCTTTAAGGCTTTAACAAGCATCTCTTATGAATCCAGAAGAATAGACTTACTCAGGTCATTCACCTGGTTTGTTATTTGCATTTCTCTTTTAAATTTATCAGCCAGTTTCTTTTGTAGATCTGGTGAAATATCCTTTTCTAAATTATTCTCTTGACCTGTCAATTGTAAATCCACTTTGAACATCATCTCCATCTTATCAGATAAAATTTGTTCTACATTTGACATTTCTTCAATAACATCTTTTGAACATAGTCTATACATAGAAGCAGACCTCATTTCTGGCATTATGGATATTATGGCTGCTATTTTACCATTCCATTTTCAAATGTCCTCACTACTTTTATTGCCATAATTTTGTGCCATCTCATAGACCTATATATTTTTCATCTATTAAAATCTTTCATTCCCTCTACTGACCGGTTTTTGAAATCATGAAATTGTTTATCTAAGTTATATCTCTTTTAAGAAGAGTTTGGACAGCCATTTGTCTGAAATGGTATAGGGTTTTCTCTTGAGCAAGGGGTTGGACTAGAAGACCTCCAAGGTCCCTTCCAACTCTGTTAGTCTGTTTATCTTTTAAAAACCAAAACAAGATCTATTTCCAATCAGAGGTTGCTTGTATGTCATAATTAATTCCAAAATCTTACTATAAAAGTTTAAATATTCCCATTTTGACTGGACCTTAGGACATTTATAACATTCTAAGATCAAAATCTTATTTAATTTTTCCTGTTTATTTCAGTTTTTTAAAAAAATCTTAAAGTTATAATTAAAATTTATTTTTGTTTAGGGTTAAGCAATAGTAATAGCACTTAGACTTATGTGCTATTCCATAGTGCTTTATATCATTATCTGAGTGGTTTACAGGGTCAGCATGTTGCCCCCAACAATCTGGGTCCTCATTTTATCAACCTCAGAAGGATGGAAGTCTGAGTCAAACTTGAACTGGTCAGGATCGAACTCTTGGCAGTGGGCAGAGTCTACCTGCAATACTGCATTCTGACCACTGCGCCACCATGGATCTTCTGTTAAGAGTAGACCCACCTAGTGTTTTCAAAATTGTCTATTAAAATGGCTAATAGGCATTATCTTAAAGTGATTGAAAAGTGAGACTTGCAGATTTAATGTCCTTTAAAGCAGTCTACCTATCATACGATGACACTCCTTCCTTCCTTCCTTCCTTCCTTCCTTCCTTCCTTCCTTCCTTCCTTCCTTCCTTCCTTCCTTCCTTCCTTCCTTCCTTCCTTCCTTCTCTGCTGTGGGGACTCATCCAGGAGAACTTCGGATGTCTCCCTCCCCCTTGTATTTTTTTTGGGGGGGTACATTTTCATGTAGGAAATCAGGTTTGCTTCTTTTTCACCCAACATTGAAATAGCCTCCATCTTCCATTTAACATTCCATCGAAGGAAAAGGGAAATGTAAATATGACAGAAGCGGCCGTGGGAACAATGAGAAATCGATGGGGAACCGGTCACGTTGAGTCTGTAAACACACACACACACACACACACACACACACACACACCTCCCTCCCAGCGCAAGATTTATGTAGCTTTAAAATAGCAACAGAACACCCAGGGCAAAGTCTTTTTCTTTCTCTCTCGCCGGCCTGTATTGTCCTGGTCTCCTTTCCTTTCACGACTGATTCAGGTGAAAGAACAAAAGAGGCATCCATCTTCATACCCCTGACAAAGCCACCATTGGAAGGGAAGAATGATTTGTAACCGCTTTGCTGTAAAGTATGACCCCCCCCCCGGCAAACGGAAGAATGGCATAATATTAAACTGTCACAGGTAAAGTTTATGAACTACCTGGGAGGCGTTCGAACCGAGGAAAGGACCGAAATACGAGGCAGAGAAGAAAGACCCCAGGCCCCGTGACAACGCTTGGGTTCCTCCAGAGGAATTCCCATTTATTCATGATAAATATTGAGACCTTGCGAGTGATTAATCTGGGAGGGGCAGGGGAGGAGGGGGGTCTTCTCCCCTTTATGGAAATGGGTGATTTGGAGATGGAGGCATTAGAAATCCAAAATAGGGGGGGGGGGGAGTGGGGGCGATTGCCACCGCCTTATTCAAACCTGGGGAATGTCCCCCTCTGGCTGAGCAGGGGAAGCCAAGTCCATTTGGAGATTTCTGCTTCTCGGGAAATCGAATGGCGGCCTGGAGTCAGGGAGACCTAAGCTCAGGTCTAGCCTTTTTAAAATGCATAATTTAAAAAATTATTTAAAAAATAAGCAGGAAAAGGGAGGGAGGGAGGGAGGGAGGAAGGATGGATGGATGGGAGGGAGGGAGGGAGGGAGGCAAGGAGGGAGGGAGGGAAGGAAGGCAGGCAGGCATGGAGGGAGGGAGGGAGGCAAGGAGGGAGGGTGGGAGGGAGGCAAGGAGGGAGGGAGGGAGGAGGAGGCAAGAAGGGAGGGAGGAGAGAGGGAGGCAAGGAGGGAGGGAGGGAGGGAGGAAGGCAAGGAAGAAGGGAGGGAGAAAAGGAAGGAGGGAGGGAGGGAGGGGGAAAGGAAGGAGGGAGGGAGAAAGGCAAGGAAGGAGGGAGGGAGGCAAGGAGGGAGGGAGGGAAGGGAGGGAGACAGGCAAGGAGGGAGGGATGAAGGAAGGAAGGAAGGAAGGAAGGAAGGAAGGAAGGAAGGAAGGAAGGAAGGAAGGAAGGAAGGAAGGAAGGAAGGAAGGAAGGAAGGAAGGAATTTCATCATGTCTTACTTCTTCCTAATCAATTTGCTATTTAGCTTTCTTCTAAGTTCTCTAATCTTCCCCTTGCCACTGACATACACAATGAAGCCGGAGACACAATGAAGCCGGAGATGGAGAGAAGGAAACAGTTATATATTTGAGTCATATTAAGACCTATCTAATACCTTTCCCCTTCAAAATTACAGAACATGGTTCCCTTCTCTCTCTCTCTCTCTCTCTCTCTCTCTCTCTCTCTCTCTCTCTCTCTCTCTCTCTCTCTCTCTCTCTCTCTCTCTCTCTCTCTCTCTCTCTCTCTCTCTCTCTGCTACCCAACTTCTGGCATTGTCTCTTAGCATAAACTGACAAGGGACGGATAGGGGGAGAAAAACAAGGACATATTTTAAGCCAACATTCTGAATTCCACACATTCATATGGAGAAAAGTAAATCAGAGCAGATAATAAACAGATCCATCAGAAAGTACTTTGAAAACAAAGTGGTGTTTACCAGATTTGACAGGAAAAACTCTAATCTTTCTTTTGCAACATTCTTAATAGATTATTGAAGTCTATAGTGCAACAAATCTTGATTGTTGCATAGCATTTGACAACTTGCCACACACTTACCCACATACATACCTACCAAGCTAGTTTAATGTGGATTTTTTTTTAAAAAAAAAAGACAATTAAGTAGATACTACTATCTCGAAAGTCTTACTTGAAGACTCCATGAATGGAGCTTTATAAAACTGAAATATTGTATTGAAGGGGATATGATACTATTCAGACCTGGGCAGTCAACATTTTCATGAATGATTTTGGCTGGAAGGAAAATGCTTACAGATTTCCAAGTGACAACATTGGATGAAGTGACTCATGTCAAGAAGGCAGAAAGAAAAGTGAAAATGATCTTGAGACATGGAAAAGCTGGCCAAACCATATGATGACTGGTTAAGGGGACTAGATAAGGAGGAAGAGGAGGAGGAAGAGGAAGAGGAAGAGGGACAATGACTGTGAGATCTTTGGTGCTCTCTGAGCTTGGTTGTTTTCTTGCAGACATTTCATGACCGAACTAGGTAATCTCATCAGTGCTAGAAGGGAATGGGTATGTGGAATGGAGGAGGGAGGGAGGGAGGGAGGAGGAGGAGGAGGAGGAGGAGGAGGAGGAGGAGGAGGAGGAGGAGGAGGAAGATGAGAAGGAGAAGGACTGTAAAATCTTGGTGCTCTCTGAGTTTGCTTGTTTTCTTGCAGGCATTTCATTACCCAACTAGGTAGCATCTTCAGTGTTAGAAGGGATTGGGGTTTGTGGAGAGGAGGATAAGATGAGGAGGAGGAGGAAGATGATGTGGAGGAGGAGGACGTTTCATGACCCAACTAGGAAACATCATCGGTGCTAAGAAGGGAATGGGTATGTGGAGATGAGGAGGAGGAGGAGGAGGAAGAGGAGGAGGAGGAGGAGGAGGAGGAGGAGGAGGAGGGAGGAGGAGGAGGAAGAAGAAGAAGAAGAAGAAGAAGAAGAAGAAGAAGAGAGAAGAAGAAGAAGAAGAAGAGAAGAAGAAGAAGAAGAAGTAGTAGTAGTAGTAGTGGTAGTAGTAGTTGTAGTTGTAGTTGTGGAGGAGGAGGATATCCATTCATTTGTATTTGACTCTTGATGATCCTCTGTGCCAGGTCTCTCCACATCTTCCAATCTTGTACTACTTTGAGCTTTTCTATGCTCCGGCTGCTGTCCTCTTTCATGTTGAAGGGAACTAGATATACTTAATTTAATTTAATTTAATTTAATTTAATAGATTTGTATGCCGCCCAACTCCCGGGGGACTTAGCCCAATGAACAGAAGCTTTAGGGGAGACATGATAACAGTCTTCCATTCCTTGAAGGGCTGTTACAGGAAAGAGGGCCTCAGTTTGCTCTCCAAAGCACCTGAGAGCAGGACAAGAAGCAATGGGTGGAAGCTCTTCCTGGAAGATCCAACCTGGAATTAAGGAGAAGCTTCCAGACAGTGAGAACAATTAGTCAATGGAGCCGCCTGTCTTCTGCAGGTGTGAGTGCTCCACAACTGGACGTTTTCAAGAAAAGATAAGTCAACTGTTTATCCAAGATGGAGTAAGGTCTGCCTTGAGCAGAGGGTTGGACTAGAAGACCTCCAAGATCCCTTCCAGCTCTCCAATTCTATGGTTCTATTGATGGAACGCCATCAAATGGTTTACTTGATTGTTGTCCCAGGGGATTAGGAGTTTCTTGGATTTTGTTTTGAGGTTTTATTGCTGTAAACAATTAAAAAAAAGATGTTGAGACTTTGGAAAAAGCGCAAAAGAAGAGCAACTAAGATGATTAAAGACCTGGAGACTAAAACATATGAAGAACGGTTGCAGAATTTGGGTTTGGCCAGTCTAGAGAAAATAAGGACTAGGAGGGACATGATAGCAGTGTTCTAGTATTTGAGGGGCTGCCACAAAGAAGAGGGGTCAACTTATTTACCAAAGCACCTGAAAGCAGAACAAGAAACAATGGATGGAAACTAAACAAGGAGAGAAGCAATTTGGAATTAAGGAGAAACTTCCTAATAGTGAGGACAATTAATCAGTGGGACAGCTTGCCACCAGAAGTTGTGGGTGTTTCATCACTGGAGGATTTTAAGAAGAGACTGGACAGCCACTTGCCTGAGATGGTATATAGGATCTCCTGCTTGAGCAGGGGGCTGGACTAGAAGACCTCCAAGGTCCCTTCCAGCTCTATTGCGATTCTGACTCTGAAACTTCCCGGAGTTAACATGAGTGAGTTGGGCAGCCATATACATTTTCTTAATAAATAAATGAAATCAATATCCCAGAATAGAAAAGTGTACAAATGTATGCTTGATGTTTATGTGCCTGTATGTGTGAGGGTTTACAGATTGGGAACCACAAAGAGTCTTGTAAGTTTTTTGTTATTTTACTTATTTATTCAATTTCTATAAATAAAAGTGGGCTCCAAACATTGCTGTAAACACCTTGATTTCCCAGCTTTTGTCTCCAATAATTGATTAGCTTAATTCCTACTCCTGTAGGGCGATGTTGTTGTTTGTATTTACAATTTACAAATAGCATTGTATTTACAATGCTATTTTTATGCGCCAGCAACCTGTGGTGGTATTTGTTTGTTTCTTTCTGGAGAAAACTCAAAAAAGCGGCATAAAAAACTTTCAGTCCTTCTTGCTTTCCAGCTCACGTTAGTCACTATAAGTTCAGTCTGGAGGATCTTAGTTGCAAGATATCCCATTAATTTTCAGGGCCAAGCAAATGTTTCTTCCTGACTGTTTTAAACAAGCGATTTCAAGAGAAGTTGTAGTAATGGGCCATTTAACTGTTACTGCACTCACTAGTTGAGCTATTAATTCTAGATGTCAATCTTTCATGGAAGACTCTAAATTTGGAGAGTCCAAGAGTGATTGCCACACTACTTCTGAAATACCGATTGGGAGATATAAATATTTAGTGTTAAAATACAGCAGATATTCACAAATATACTTGGAAACGTGGAGAACGCATCTAGTCGTGAATTCCAGAACGTTCTTCAAATTTGTCACAACAGAGTCAGACTCTTATCGCTGAATGGACAAGGTGAAACTCCCAAAATTTTACCCTTAGACTGTCCACTGTTGACCCTCACCTGATTCCTAAGAGGTCAGTAAAGGGCGTGCATACAGTAAGTGCACCAGCGTGCCTAACGTCTCTGTGCTAATGTTCCCTCTTATCAGTACTCATTTTATGTATATAAACAATGTTATATCTATATATATTACCAACACGTGCTTGACAAAAATAAATAAATAAATAAAATAAAAATAAATAAACTAATACACAACAATTCTTTGTAGCTCATTTTCCCCACCTTTGAGGGAGGTCAAAGTTATCAGAGTTTGTTGCAGAACATGAAATCCAGAAAGCACACACAGGCCGACTGATGCAGCAGGATTGATTTAAATAAGAAATTTCTTTATATACAAGAATATATGTACAATACCAACGTAGATTCTTCTTCAACGTAATAGCAGTTACAGGCGGGAGAGAACAGTTAGTTTCATTTCAGCAGTTCAGAGTGGATAGAGAGTGGGCTGAGAGTTCAGAGTGGGCTGAGAGTTCAGAGTGGGCTGAGCCACGCCCAGCCTTCTAGCTTCAGTTTTGATTCTCTGCACAGACTCAGATGTGTTTAGCTCCCATTGGCTGACTTAGTTGCTATGCCTATTCATTGGCTGACCTTGTTACCATTGGCTCTCCCAGTCATGAATATTCTAACAAAAGTATACTTCATATCATCCTTAACCACTGTGAATGATGGTTGGGAAGACCACGGATGGTTGAAATGAGCATCACACTGGGGGATATTGCCCTAGCCTAGATAACAAAGTTATTTCCAGGGTGCTGCAAGCTAGCCAATTTAAAAATAGAGTGGACAACCATATGGCTGGGATGGTATAGGTCAGTGATGGCGAACCTTTTTTTCCTCGAGTGCCAAAATAGTGCGTGCATGCACTATTGCATGCGCATGCTTGCCCACACCCATAATTCAAAAGCCCCCCCACTCACCACACACACCCTGCACATGCGTGCACAACCCCCCCACTCACCCATTTCCCGACTTCCAGTGGGCCCTGTAGGCCCATTTTTTCCCTCCGCAGGCTCCAGAGGCTTTCTTGGAGCTTGGGGAGGGCAAAAATGCTCCCCCGGCCACCCTGGAGGCCCTCTGGAGGCCAAAATCGCCCTCCCAGAGCCTCCGCGCAAGCCAAAAATCAGCTGGCGGGGCACACACATACGTGCTGCAGCTGAGCTAGGGCAACGGCTCACGTGCCGGCAGATTTGGCTCCCGTGCCATAGGTTCGCCATCATGGTATAGGTTCTCCCTTGAGTAGGTAGTTGGATTAGGAAGACCCTGGAGGTGGCTTTCAGCCCAAGGATTCTATGGTCAGTTCAAACTTGATGCTCATTGAGAGTCAATGCTGCTCTCAACAAGTAGAATTTAGGGCCAGATGTATCTCTTGATTTGTATGCTGGATTTAAATGAAAATGCCGTGGTTAAGCAACTGCTTGTCACACTCCTGTAGAAACAAATACCTAACAAGGTCACACCAAGATTGGTAAGTACAGATATAGGTTTGCTCTCTTCCCTGTTCTCAGGACCTCAAATGGAGACCTGCAGAAGATTCCATAAAAGGGTTTTGTGGAAACCTGTTGGCCCTGCAAGCCAGAATGTTCCAGTTCAGGTGGCATAAGATTCTTCTACGCTCATTAAATCAAAGCATTTGGGGAAAGAGGGGTAGGTGTGGCCTTCCATTTCTGAATACGTATTGAACATATGGATTGTGTCCTGACTTTGTGCATGAATGCAGGCATGTTTGATTTTTATACAAGCCAAAAAGCTGTTTATATTAGAATGAACCATTGGTCTAATATCACTCAACAATTGACAAGAGTTTCTAGAGTTTCTGCCCTTTTTCCAGCCTTATGTGGAGAATATGTGAAGAAAGACAAACAGACAGACAGACAGACCAGACAGAAAGAAAGAAAGAAAGAAAGAAAGAAAGAAAAGAAAGAAAGAAAGAAAGAAAGAAAGAAAGAGGGAGGAAGGGAAAGGAAGGAAGGAAGGAAGGAATGAGAGGAAAGAGGAAGTGAAGGAAGGGAGGGAGGGAGGGGAGGGGAGGGGAGGAAAGGAAGGGAAGGAAGGAAGGAAGGAAAAAGAAAGAAAGAAAGAAAGACAAAAGAAAGACAAAAGAAAGAAAAATGAAAGAAAGAAAGACGAAAGAAAGAAAGAAAGAAAGAAAAAGAAAGAAAGAAAGAAAGGAAAGAAAGAAAGAAAGAAAGAAAGAAAGAAAGAAAGAAGAGGGAGGGAGGGAGGGAAGGAAGGAGAAGGAGGAAGGGAGGGAGGGAGGGAGGGAGGGAGGGAAGGAGGGAGGAAGGAAGGAAGGAAGGAAGGAATGAGAGGAAAGCGGAAGGGAAGGGAGGGGAGGGGAGGGGAGGGGAGGGGAGGAAAGGAAGGGAGGGAAGGAAGGAAAGGAAGGAAAGAAAGAAAGAAAGAAAGAAAGAAAGAAAGAAAGAAAGAAAGAAAGAAAGAAAGAAAGAGAAGAAAGAAGAAAGAAGAAAGAAAGAAGAAGAAAGAAAGAAAGAAAGAAGGAGGGGAAAGGGGGGAGGAAGGGAGGAGAGGGAAGGAAGGAAGGAAGGAAGGAAGGAAGGAAGGAAGGAAGGAAGGAAGGAAGGAAGGAAGGAAGGAAGGAAGGAAGTCTGATCTGTTCAACAATTGGTTGAGATATTTAACAGCAAAACTTCATTCAGAATCATCGTGATATTGCAATTACAGAGTTTTAATTTGCTGAAGTAAATGGCATTGCAACATTACAAATTATGCTTCCATTTTCTCCTGTCATCCATCCAATGCCTTCAAGGTGAGATACACCAAAATGTGCGAGGGCCACACAGGCAAATGCTTGTGTGTCGTTTCCCCCCACACACACACACACATTTCCCAGGCCCTTTCTCTCCCCGGGGCTCGTGCTGCAGTTTGCTTGAAAGCTGCTGCTGGCAGCTTAAACTTTAAACTAATGTAATTGCAAAATTGTTCTTTTAATATCAGATGCCCCAGGGAGAAGGTGTCAGCTTTTATTTCAGCTACAAGCAATAATGTTTTTGATGGTTGGTTCTAAAGTATGTTGGGGCTACCGATAAAAGCAATTGTTTATTTTTCTTTGACCTCAGCTTTTACTTCCTTGATGCAAATATTTTCCCAAACTCGAACTGGGGCAACGTTTGTTGTGTAGCTGGCTATTTTCAGAGAAATCATAAGCCCAAGAACTTCCTTCCATCCATCCATCAATGTACCTTATGCCACCAGGCTTGAAATTTTGGGCTTGGACAACCTAGAACTACGCCGCCTACAGTCTGACCTAAGCATGGTACACAAAATTGTCTGCTACAACATCCTACCTGTCAATGACTACTTCAGCTTCAACCGCAATAATACACGGGCAAACAATAGATACAAACTCAAGGTAAACTGCTCCAAACTCGATTGCAGAAAATACGACTTCAGCAATAGAGTGGTCAATGCCTGGAATGCTCTTCCTGACTCTGTTGTTACATCCTCAAACCCCCCCAAACTTTAACCTTAAACTGTCTACCGTGGACCTCACCCCATTCCTAAGAGGTCCGTAAGGGGGCCGTGCATAAGTGCCTACCGTCCCTGTCCTACTGTCCCCTTTTATTCATACTCATTTCCTGTGTTCATATCCCATGTTTTATTACTTATACCTCTTTTCTTGTACATGTTTGACAAACTAACTACATAAATAAAATAAATAAATAGCTTTCTATCCATCCTTCCATCCATCCATCCATCCATCCATCCATCTGATGGCAAGTTGTGCCATGGCAAGTGGGTTGTAATGAGTTGGCCATGGCAAATTGACTGCAGTGAGTTGGTCATGGCGAGGTGCTCCATTCTGGAAGAATGGTGGGGGTAGGTAGAGACTAATTGTCTATGGAGATTCTCCATCATCCAGCTCATGGTTGTCCCAAAGGTGCTTTTTTCAGGAGGCAACTGACTTCCTTATTTTTTCTTTGAAGACGTTTCCCTTCTCATGGAAGAAGGCTTCTTCAGCTCTGACTGGATGGTGGGGGAATGGAAGGATTTATATTCCTTGCAGACAGCTGGTCATTTGCATCCTTTTAGAGAGAGTCGTTGAGGGCCACCTAGAGGTTTACGTGTCATCAGAATCACCTGACTGGTCTAAATGGGTGTGGGACTGTTCCCACACCCATTTGCACCACTCAGGTGACCCTGAGGACACAGATAAACCTCCAAGTGGCCTCAATGACTCACCAAAAGGAATACAAATGACCAGCTGTCTGCAAGGAGTATCAATCCTTCCATTCCCCACCATCCAGTCAGAGCTGAAGAAGCTTCTTAGATAAGAAGCAATAGCAATAGCACTTAGACTTATATACCGCTTCACAGTGCTTTACAGCCCTCTCTAAGCGGTTTACAGAGTTCAGCATATTGCCCCCAACAATCTGGCTCCTACCTCAGAAGGATGGAAGGCCTGAGTCAACCTTGAGCTGGTGAGATTTGAACAGCTGAACTGCTGAACTGCAGTGCTGCATTTTTACCACTGCGCCACCTCGGCTCTTATGGATTTGAAGATGAAGCAAAACATCTTCAAAGGAAAACAAGAAAGTCCAGTTGCCTCTTGAAAAAAGCACCTTTGGGTAGAGACTAATCCTATTCCTCTGCCCCAATCTACTGGACTTTTCAAACAAACAACTGAAGCTCCAGTGATTCCACAACCCTCACTTTCATTCATTTTTTATGGCTTGGAATTGGATAATCTGGCAGAGGGACTCGGGCACTGAGAACGCTAGCAAACAAAGGAAATTGAATTGGCAGAGAAAGCATCCAATTAAAAATTAAAGTTCTATTAACATTCCAATATCCCCTGCCCCATCCAATCCATAGCCCCTGCAGATTTGCTACCCAGAACTCTATGAGCTTTCAAAACCCAATATCCACACCATGAATCAGGGGTTTTGTTGTTCCTTTCCGCGCAAAAGGGGATTATTAATGACGCTACATTGGGCGAAGCTGAACGCCGTCCTGTTTTACATGGTTGCTGATC
>JALIGW010000094.1:503555-576055 GCA_023053685.1 Diadophis punctatus similis
GTAGGATTAAGACGGAATAAATATATATATACTGTATATACATACATATATAGTGCGAGTAAATATGAATTGGGTAAAATAGCTGTAGAAATAAAAGTTGACATTCCAATAGACATAGTTTATTAGAAGATAAGACTTATAATGTATAAATATAGATATAATATATAATCAAGTGTATAAAGATTAATATTAATAGCTAATAGGCTGTTAAAGAACCACAATTTCACTGTTATGGTTTGTATTAGTTGGCGTTGTTTGTAGTTGATTGCGTATGATATTTTATTTATTTATTTATTTATTTATTTATTTATTTATTTATTTATTTATTTATTTATTTATTTATTTATTTATTTATTTTATTCCTTCTTATAAGCCGCCCAACTCCGGGGAGGACTCAGGGCGCCATACAACATGTAAGGGGAACAATCAATTTGCTTACTGTAGTGTTTTCTACAGTTTTTGTATTTGTTTTTTTCTGTTGTGTTTATTTTTGTTGTTGTGTGTATTTAATTGTTGTTTTTAAAGGAAAATTCAATAAATGTTATTTTTAAAAAATAAAGAAGAAAATAAATGTATAAATAAAATTCAAAAAAAGAAAGAAAGAAAGAAAGAAAGAAAGAAGAAAGAAAAGAGGAAAAGGAAAGAGTAACCTCATTCAGAAGACAAATATGCCCAGAACTGAAATCCCTACAAAACAATGAGCTTTCCAACTTGTCAAACCTGACAGGTTTGGCATAAGTAGACAATCTTGAAAATGACAACGGATTGGAAAGAACTGATTAGTCCCCTGAATAAGCCGAAAGTTTTACCAGAATCAGCAGTTTGATTGATTTATTTCTTCAAGTCATATAGCCACCCATCTCAATCAAGTGATTCTGGGTAGTGAACAAACTCTGGGTTGTGAAAAAAGGTGGATAGCAAACACACCATCCCGGCCTCTTGTGAATTCCGGAAAGTGAATTACTGTAGTTCCAAATTCTTTCTCAAGGGCATATATATTTAGAATAGAGCTGGAAGGGACCTTGGAGGTCTTCTAGTCCAACCCCTTGCTCAAGCAGGAGATCCTATACCATTTCAGACAAGTGACTGTCCAGTCGCTTCTTAAAATCCTCCAGGGATGAAGCACCCACAACTTCTGCTGTTCCACTGGCTGATTGTTCTCACTGTTAGGAAGTTTCTCCTTAATTCCAGGTTGCTTCTCTCCTTGATTAGTTCAATCAAGCAATCAATCAGTATAGAGTTGGAAGGGACCTCGGAGTCCAAACTCTGCTCAAACAAGGAGACCCTATATCATTTTTGACAGGTGGCTATCCAGTCTCTTCTTTAAAATCTCCAGTGATGGAGCACCCACAATTTCTGGAGGCAAGCTATTCCACTGGTTAATTGTCCTCACTGTTAGGAAATTTCTCCTTAATTCCAAGTTGCTTATCTCCTTGATTAGTTTCCATCCATTGTTTCTTGTCCTGCCCTCGGGTGCTTTGGAAAATAAGTTGACCCCCCTCTTCTTTATTCTTCGCTTGTTATCCATCTTGCCCTTTCATTAATGGAAAAAAGAGACAGACAAGGTCTTCTTTGGAGACCATCCCCCTCCTCTAATTTGTCTCCCACCTTTTCGACTTGTGGCATCAAACTCTTTTGCTTGGAGGTGAGCGAAAGGACACTTTCTTCTGTGTCCTTTGTCGTGAATAAACTAGCAAAGAGAAATAAATAAAACATGGAAACACTAACCATTGGAGACAGTTTGGCCTTTTATCTGCTGGGTAATGAAATCCTGAACCATGGAGCGGCTGCAATATTTGGAAGAATGACCTCTGGCGAGTTACAAAGTACCTCCGGATCTCTTTCCCCATTGCAAGAAATGATTTTGTTGCACAAACACACAAAACCTCAAAATACAGAGGTGGGATTCATCCAGTTCTGGCCAGTTAGGGCAAACCGGTAATGGCTACCTGCGGGTCCACCTGCCCACCTGCCCACCCGGGCGCAATCCCGTCCTATATCGCTGTGGTTTGTGACACCGCACGCATATGCAGATGTAGCGCGCAATCAAATTGTTGTGTTGTTTGACGCTGCACACATGCACAGACAGAGCACACAAGCCAATTGCCGTGTCTTTTGACGCAGCACGCACGTGCGCAGCGCCCGCTCACATTTTCAATTCTGGGCGAACCAGTTGTTAAATTATGTGAAGCCCACCTCTGCTCGGAAACAAAACCTTGCACAACTGGCTGTTTTCTTTCTTCCAGCAATAGAATCCCATGCCGTAGGAGGTGATGGTGGCAATGGGTGGAAATTTGATAGCTTGGCAACCCTGAAAGGAAAACGGACTTTATTCATAGACCTGAGAAGATAGCAACTGAACATAGAAGCTACCAGTCCTGTCTTTGTTCCCTTGTACTCAAATCTGCCTGGCGTCTTCATTAGCGAAGGCAGAAAGAGAAACATGATTTTGCAAAATATAAACCAGTTGTTTGATGTTGTTTCTTCTCACAGCAGGTAGATGTCTTTCTAATGAGAACATTTGCTTACTTTCCTGAACCTATGGGTGGGAAGTTCCTTTAGATCTCTCCCATGGTGTAGGACCTATTGTTATGTCCCAGCACAGAAACCCCTCAGAAAAGACACACACACAACTGTTTGCTAAATAATCAGGGGTCTTTACTAATAAAGTTGCTTAGTAAAAATCAGGTTTACAATCCAGGGGAAACAGAGAGAGTTCTTGGTGCATAAAGTCTGGTATTATCTGTTCGTGAGCTTTGGCCAGAATTCAAAGTCCAAAATAAACAGGCAATTAATCCTTCCTTATCTCTTACTCACTAAAGTTGGCTGAAATCCTGGAACCAATTATAACAGGAGCCGACAGTCCAAAATACGAGTTTCAGAGCAGTAAAACGAATGCAGTTAAATCCCGGGTGCAAATAAATCATGTTCGTTGCTTCCAGCAAAAACTGCTGCATGCTCAAGCCTTAAGTAGCCTGAGGGCATGGCCAATTAGCCCTCAGCTCTACATGCAAGGAGACCTCCATCTGTAGAGCCATTCCTGCCTGCTAGCTGCCCTGCATGCCCTAGCATCCAGCAGAGGCTCCTCCTCTTCAGATGACTCCCTCAGCACCAGCTGAGAAGGTGCAGAAGGCCCTGGTTGGCTTTCCTCCTCTTGCACCAAGTCCTCCTTGCTATCAGACTCAGGTGCCAGGTGCACGGGATGATAGTGCTGCACCACAGTCAGTTCTTGGTCATCTGGATCCATGACCAGCTGCGCAGGACGCGGGCAAGCCACAACATCTATGTAGATAGGAGCTATGTAGACATTCATCACAGCTCTGGTGGAAATTTGAAATGACCTAACCACATCTTCTGCGGCCCATGGCTTAGGTCATTTCCACAGAATTGGATATCATGAAGAGGAGACATCGATAGTAATGGAGAAAAATCTGAAGTCCAAGGATGGACTGTAAGGTTCCAGTTCAGGGTCTACAGGCATCTCAAGGTATGATCAAGGAAGGCTTCTCTCTAAAACCATGGAAAAATCATGACAAATGTTATAGAGAGGACCAAACATTTTTGGCTCTTCAGATAGTGTTGGATTTCACTTCTCAACATTCATCCCAGGAGACCATGATACCATTTTTGAGCCAAATGAAAGGTGGTTCCTCAGAAAATGATGAAGTCTACCCCAATGAGTGCCCGTGTCCTAACAAATAGAAGCATTGCAGCTCAACAATGGAGTCAATGACCAAGAGAGGGAAGAAGCTACTCTTCACTAGATGCCTTCAACTTGAGACTAAGCAATCCTTTGACAGAGATATTTCATCTGTATTCCCGAATCATCAAAGCTTTGGACCTGAAAATGTCATTGCTGTTTTCCAAAATACCGATCCTAACTCTGCAATATGTTGATGGGAGGCGGAGCCTTGGAGAGTGGCGCTGGCAAAGTTATGTAGGCAAACCACACGGCCCGACAGCACAGGCCATTCCGGAAATCGCCCAACCGGCTCCACAGGGCTGCAGAGCTGAGCGTCGGGTGTCCCGCTTCTCTTGCGCTGGTTGCCACCATGCACACAGCTAATTGGATTACAGCTCCAATGGGGCTTCTCCGGAGCATGGCTGCAGTCTCTGGCACCACGGACGTTCCCACCACCACCAGGACGTTTCTCTCCCCCCCCGTAAGGCAAACCCCAAGGTTTGACAGCGAGGCTGGCAGGAGGAGGAGGAGCAAAGAGGCAGCGCCGTTTTGCTGGCACAAACAGCCTCCAACGTGGATCCCGGGCAGCGCAGCTTCAGCGCCTTTCCTGACCGTGGCAGCCAGGCAGCCAGATGCAGGGGAGCGATTGGCCAGAACTAGCTGCCCGCCGTGTTTTGGGTTCCAGATAGGTGCAGGAGGCTTTCCAGGCCCAAAATGGGGCGGGTGTCCCGTGCGCATGCGTGATGGGGGTTGTCGTGCATGCATGCATGGGGGAGGGGGTCATGTGCGCATGTGTGTGGGGGCAGGGTGCATTGCATTATGGGTGTGGGCACGCGCACATGCAACCCCTTCACTCTCCCCCCACTTTTGGCATGCGACGGCAAAAACGTTCACCATCACTGGTATAGGGTTTCCTGCTGAAGCAGGGGGGTTGGACTAGAAGGCTTCCAAGGTCTCTTCCAACCCTATTATTCTGTTATTCTTTCCTTAAACCACACTTTCCTTTCTGGATGCACTGAATATTGTTGAAAGATGTCAAACTGCTTCTAGTCCAGTGGTTCCCAACCTGGGGGTCGGGACCCCTTTGGGGGTCGAATGACCATTTCCCAGGGGTGGCCCTGGCATCCTCAGCTCCCCCCCCACTGCCACAAGCCTGGCCATATCGGCTCAACTCGCCTGAGCTCTCCGATTGGTCGGGAGAGGTGCCATTCGGTGAGAGGCGTTTGTGACGCCTGGCGGCCGAGCTTTGACGGCATCAGCTAAGGGGTGGGGCATTGCAAGATTGCGCGCTGGAGAGTACAAGGCGGTGCTTAAGACATCTGTGGCCGCCCCTGTCTCCTGCTTGCAGCGGCAATTTCTTCCCACTGGTGTCGAAGGAAAAGGGAGTCACGGGAGGGAACGGCCAGCCAACGACCACTTAAGTTTCACAGCGCATGACGGTGGGTAGGAGGACAGCTGGGTCAAAATCGTCTGTCTGCCCTCTCACCCTCAGCTGGCGCGGAGACCCAGCGAACAAAGAGGCAAACAGGGAGGGAGGGAAGAGAGAGACTGAGAGATATTAGCGCAGGGCTAGCCTGATCATACAGCCTCGGTGCTGAGGGTGCCACCGCCGGGGGCAGGAGGAGCTAAGCCGGAGGGAACTGGAGAAGGAGGTGGTGCCGGAGCATGGTCCATCGCCGCCGCCCTGCTCCATATGATCAGGCTAGCCCTGTGCTAATATCTCTCAGTCTTTCTCTTCCCTCCCTCCCTGTTTGCCTCTTTGTTCGCTGGGTCTCCAAAATAATTTTATGGTTGGGGGTCACCACAACATGAGGAACTATATTAAGGGGTCGCGGCATTAGAAAGGTTGGGAACCACTGTTCTAGTCTATTGACTCTTATTCCACTGTCATTGCTTTTGCCACGAGGCAAGCGATTCTATCTGCCAGAATAGAATAGAATAGAATAGAATAGAATAGAATAGAATAGAATAGAATTCAATTCAATTCAATTCAATTCAATTCAATACAAAAAGAATAGAATAGAATAGAATAGAATAGAATAGAATAGAATACAATACAATACAATACAATACAATACAATACAAAAATATAGAATAGAATAGAATAGAATAGAATAGAATAGAATAGAATAGAATAGAATAGAATAGAATAGAATAGAATAGAATAGAATAGAATAGAATAGAATTTTGTATTGGCCAAGTGTGATTGGACACACAAGGAATTTGTCTTTGGTGCATATGCTCTCAGTGTACATAAAAGAAAAGATACGTTCGTCAGGAATCATAAGGTACAACACTTAATGATAGTCCAGGTACAAATAAGCAATCAAATCATATTAGGAATCAGTCAATATAAATCGTAAGGATACAAGCAACAAAGTTACAGTCATACAGTCTTTAATGGGAGGAGATGGTCAGAAGACTAACAGGCAGGTGGCAATGGAAATAAAATATTCCACCATGATAGCAAGAAAGCTTGTTGAGTATGAAGGGGCAGCTGGATCAGGGAGCCGTATCCTTTGGAGGTGATCTAGCTAGCATTATCAGAGCTGTTCAGTGAGAAAATTGGATTTAATGCTTTGTGAAGTCAAGGCAGAATGCAGAGGCTGCTGGTGACAGTGGAGAACACTTCACTTTGAAATGGATGGCTTTGCCTCTCAGCTGAGATCAAGGTAAGCCCAAGAGGACACTCGGCCGAGCCTCAGGTGCAACAATGGGGTAAAGTAACAGCTAGTTATCACTGCCATTTGAGTGTGTAATTATTATGGACGGTTTGTTGCATAGTACTTAACATCAGTCTAAAAGGATAGGATTACAGCCACGGTCGTGAGCATGGAACAACAGAGGGAAAGAACATCAGGGAAAGTCATTCCACTTCGTAGACCTATTTCCAAAAGTTTGGCCATGCATTTATGCAAGGAAATCCCATTATTCAATTGGAAATCGTTCAAGTGTCATGGGAACTAATGTCGTATCATAGTCAAGAGACCTGTTGTGGTCTGCCAGCGGCCTATGCTGCTGGCAGCAGAGTTGGACAGCAAGGAGACTGGGGAAGAACCTGGGCCAGGCCTGGAGTCTGGAGAATGCTCGGTGCCAGAGGCAGAGATCCAGCCTGGGCCATAGGGGAGGTCTTTTCCGCCTCCAGAACCTCCAGAGGCTGATATGTGCAAGGAAGAAGGAGAAGCCTGTTCTCAGAGGGAGCATGCGCAGAGCTGCCAGAAGGCAAGAACAGTTCCAGAGGAGAAGGACTACTCAGGAGTAAGGCTTGGGGATAATTGGCCCATCCCATAGGCTATATAAGTGGAGAACACGAAAGGGTTTGTTGCAGGAAGCAACTCAGTTCATATATCACTTTCGTCATTGCAACTCAGATTCAGTTTTGTTCCTGTTTGAGCTTGCCAAGTTTTTCCTGCAAATTGTTCCTTGGCAGTTTGCCAAAGAAGAGAAAGGTTCATGTGTGTTATCTGCCTTTCCCTGAAAGACTTTAGTTGGACTTGTTTTACTTTGTGTGGACTTATTACGGCTGCTAATGAAAAGAATTAGCAGCCATTACAAATAAAAGAGGTTTGTGAGATGCCGTTTTTGCTGTTTTATTTAATCAGGAAGCCTAGGTCAGAACAAGACCATTCTGTGAATCGTAAACTCTTGTCCAACTTTGCTTGGTGATTTGGCTGTAGTCACCTAGCTGGATATACTTCTCAGCTCTTGCAGCACGTACATGACCTTGACTAAACTCAAGCTAAGCAGGTCAAAATGATTGGTTATTAGGAGGTCCAGGGGAGACATGATAGCAGTGTTCCAATATTTGAGGAGCTACCACAGAGAGGAGGGGGTCAAGCTATTTTCCAAAGCACCTGAAGGCCAGACAAGGAATAATGGATGGAAACTGATCAAGGAGAGATTCAACCTAGAAGTAAGGAGGAACTTTCTGACAGTGAGAACAATCAACCCATGGAACAGAAGTTGCCTTCAGAAGTTGTGGGAGCTTCATCACTTGAGACTTTCAAGAAGAGATTGGACTGCCTGTTCATTGTTATGTGTATATTGCTTTAAATGCATTGTTGATGATTACTATATAAGCAAGCAACAGAGCATGCTCAGTGTGGTTGATGGTTGATGGTTGATGGTTTACGGTTGGTGGTTGTGTTTGATGGTATGTTCCAGATTGAAGACTCTCTGTGCTGTTTTACTGATGAGTAGATTACTTTATGGCTGTGTGAAATTGCTGTGAAGAAGAAGAAGTAACTGTCTGTGATAGTATAGAATTAAGTGATCGCTGTAATCTTTGTTTGTGAGTTAAAACAAAGATAGGCAAGAAGAAGAAACTTCGCATTGACTGAATAACTGTGTATGACTTGGACTTCCTATTTAACTTTGCTACTATTCAAGTAAAAACTATTTTGTACATATTAAAGATATTCTGTTTATTGACTGAATAGCATTCATATCAAACTGCAACACCATTACTACAACACATTTCGTTGTGTATGTGCTTAACAGCACAATAACTCCTTAACACTGCCATTTGTCAGAAATGGTGTAGGGTCTCCTGCTTGAGCGGGGGGGTTGGACTAGATGACCAACAAGGTCCCTTCCATCTCTGTTAATCTGTTAATATTAGAACCTCTACAACCAGTTTCATTCTTCTTGAAACTCCTGAGGCATAAGAAGCCCCCTATGTTAGGCCTTCTATATTGTAGTAGTAACTGTGAAAAGGATCGTGGAGTCCTAGTGGACAATCACTTAAATATGAGCCAGCAGTGTCTGGCAGATGCCAAAAAAACAACAACCCCAACACAGTTCTAGGCTGCATTAACAGAGGGGTAGAATCAAGATTATGTGAAGTGTTAATACCACTAATGGAAACTAATCAAGGAGAGACCCAACCTAGAACTAAGAAGAAATTTCCTCACAGTGAGAACAATTAACCAGTGGAACAACTTGCCTCCAGTGGTTGTGGGTGCTCCAATATTGGAGGTTTTAAAGAAGAAATTGGACACTCATTTGTCTGAAATTGTATAGGAGGTTCTAGAGGTCTTCTAGTCCAATGTCCTGATCAAGCAGGAGACCCTATAATAGGATCTATAATAGCTTTATCGATTGCCTGCTCCAACACCAACTGGAGCACCTAATGAAGGTTATAAAGAATAGAATTTGGGGCTGATATTTCAATTAATCAATCAATCAGAATAGAGCTGGAAGGGACTTTGGAGGTCTTCTAGTCCAACCCCCTGCTCAGGCAGGAAACTCTATACCAGTTCAGACAAATAGCTGTCCAGTCTCTTCTTAAAAACTTCCAGTGTTGAAGCATTCACAACTTCTGGAGGCAATCTGTTCCACTGGTTGATTGTTCTCACTGTCAGGAAATTTCTCCTTAGTTCTAAGTTGGATCTCTCTTTGATAAGCTTCTATGTTAGCTCTTGCCCTGCCCTAAGGAGTTTTGGAGAACTAGTGGCAATTTCTTTGAAAGTGTTGCCTTTTGACATGAAGCTGGAGAAGCCAGACTAGGCAATTGGCAAGAAGAAGCTACAGCAAGGATTGGCAGTTGAAGTCAACAGGCTACAATGCCTGTCAAATGCCCATCCCGATGAGATGAAAGAGCCCAAATATCAGAAAGTAACCGGGTGCCTCTTAAATCCACACTTAAAATGAAATTGCAACTTCCCTTGGGTCTAGGCTGGGATGAAAGCCATGTTCCAGGGTGACAGGATAGCAATGTTCCGATATCTCAGGGGTTGCCACAAAGAAGAGGGAGTCAAACTATTCTCCAAAGCACCTGAGGGTAGAACAAGAAGCAATGGGTGGAAACTAATCAAGGAGAGAAGCAACTTAGAACTAAGGAGAAATTTCCTGACAGTTAGAACAATTAATCAGTGGAACAGCTTGCCTCCAGAAGTTGTGAATGCTCCAACTGTCGTGCCAAGGCTCGACATATGCACCTTGGTGGGAGGGGGAGACACTGGACCGGGGGAGCGATGGTTGCCAACACAACAAACTGTTCTCAGCAGTTCAATGCCTGACACCAGTGATTAACGTCCTGTTACATGAGACGCCGAGAAAGCCAAGCACAGTAAAGCTGCAACCGGAAAGAGACAATCTAAGCAATGACCAGCTGAGAGGGGAGGGCTTCATAGCACCGGATGGTGGTTTGGGGGGAGGGAATGGTGAGAATTTGCATAAATAGCACTGAGAGGAGGATGATCTCAGAGCTGACTTTGACCTGAATGGGTTCGACATGGTCTGAGTTCTTATCTGTAGCGTGATTAAAAGCTGAAGTCCTTACTTTGAAAGTGTCTTGAAGTCATTAACGCACAGGTCTGACTTAGCCAGTCCGACACCAACACTGGAAGTTTTTAAGAAGAGATTTGATAACCATTTGTCTGAACTGGTATAGGGTTTCCTACCTAGGCAGTGGGTTGGACTAGAAGACCTCCAAGGTCCCTTCCAACTCTGTTATACTGTTGTTCTGTTTATTCTGTTGTCCCAAAGGTGCTTTTTCAAGAGGCAACTGGACTTTCTGCTTTTTCTTTGAAGACGTTTCGCTTCTCATCCGAGAAGCTTCTTCAGCTCTGACTGGATGGTGGGGAATGGAATTAATCCAGTCAGAGCTGAAGAAGCTTCTTGGATGAGAAGCGAAACGTCTTCAAAGAAAAACAAAGGAAGTCCATTTGCTTCTTGAAAAAGCACCTTTGGGAAACCATGACCTGGATGACTGAGAATCTCCGTAGACTCTTCTTCTGTTGTTGTGTTAGGCAGACTATAATATGTTTTGGTGACTCTTCAGAGAGTTGCTAATATTTAAAATAAGTCTCCATCGATCATTTCATTATTGGCTGCTTACCTTCTCCCACTGCTGGAACAGGAGGGGGGGGAGAACCGTGAGCATCCAGCCTGGCACATTAAATCTCATAAATCCCAAGGTCGTTAAGAGAAGGAAGCAACCAATTAAATTCACTCTTTACATTTTGCAGAGCTGCCCCAGTCTAATTATACCCATTTTTCTTTAGGGGTCTAATTAGGTTCAAGTCAAGCCTGCTATATTGAAAGGCGTAATGAATGGACACACGAGCAGTTGAGTTCGAACTTCAGTAGCTTGGAAGGAGAACATTAATATGCTTCTGGCAGCTATCTGGAGCAAAGCTGGACTCAATTTTGTGAGTTAAGGCACATATTATAAGATGGGGATTAATTGCAACCAGAATTAGTGTTCTCAGCCCTTTCCTCCCCCTGCAAACTTCTGGCCAGATGAACGGTGTGTTCAGAAGTCACGAGCTTTGGCTGTTTGGAGGTAAGTAGTAGATAATAGAACTTTTAGTAGGTAGTAGATAATAGAACTTTTAGTAGGTAGTAGATAATAGAACTTTTAGAACTAGTAGTAAGTAGATAATAGAATTTTTTCCTGGATGTTTTTTTTTTAATTTTTTTTATTATTTTTCTTCATTAAACATCTGAATATTTTGATACAGATCTACACCCGTTTTTACAACATTGTTATATCTCAATTATGCACATTAAACCATAAATTTACAGTCTCTTCTGTCTTTGTTTTCTTCTCACGTTGTCACACAGTCTTTCCTCTTTTTTTTAGTCCAGTTGTACCATCTAGTCCATGTTTTGTAGTATTCTGAGTTGCATTGTCCTTTGAGTTGAATAGTCAGCATGTCCATTTCAGCACATCTATATATTTTGTCCATTAGTATATTTTCTGGTGGGATTTGATTGTCTTTCCAATATTGTGCATATGTTATTCTTGCCACAGTTGTAATATGTAGTATTAAATATTGTATATTTTTTGGATGTTGTTTTTCCATTATCCCCAGAAGGAAAAATTCTGGGGTGAATTCCATTGTTCTCTCTGTAATTTCTTGTAACCAAGCATGCACCTTTTTCCAATAGCCCTTTGCTTCGGGACACAACCACCACGCATGAAACTTTTAGTAGGTAGTAGATAATAGAACTTTTAGAACTAGTAGTACGTAGATAATAGAACTTTTTCCTGGATGTTTTGTATGCAGCGAGGACCTGTGTTTTCAACTCTTGGGAAGACTGCTAACGATAGGAGTGTCAAACTCTATTTCATTGAGGGCCACATCAGGGTTGTGTTTGACCTTGGGGGGCCGGATGGGCGTGGCCAGCATGGCATCACTCATGTCAGGGGCGCCTATGGTGGCCCGAGCGCTCTGCCAGCAAAAATGGGCTTTTCAGCTCCGTTTTCAGCTGTGATGGCCTCCTGCAATCCTCTGCCAGCAAAACTGAGCTCACGCATGTCAAGATAGGATTTTCTCCTATCAGAGGCGATCTTGGATCTTGCTTCTTTGAAGTCATTCGCATTAGAAAATAAAACTGAGATTCAAATCTAATTAACAAAATATTTATTTCAGTACAAAAATAATAAAATAGACCCTTAATAAGCTACATCTTGTCAGCTAATGAAGTCACGCCTGCCTTCGGCAGAAAATGGAGAAGAGAAGGAAAGAAATGGGAGTTGACAAAAACTCCTGGAATGCACGCATGCGTAGTAAAATATATCACATGTCTGCTTGATCATAAATACAGGAACCTTAGGAAACAAAGAGGTGCACAAGCTGGCAATATTAACATCGTGACAACGCAGCCCTCCCGAGTTCCGTTTTCGCTGGCAGAGGCACCGCAGGCCGGTCCTTCACTGTTTCTAGGGTGGCCCTGCGGGCCAGATCTAAGCACCCCATGGGCCGAATCCGGCCCCCGGCCTTGAGTTTGACACCCCCGATTTAGGAGCTTATATCACTGAGGTGAAGTTCTCACCTCAAAAGAGTAGGAACCTATATCAACAATCTATATATATAAAAGCCAAATGCCACTCACGCATCATCATGAAATCTTCGGAACCATAAAGCCTACAAACTTGAAACTTGGCACGTATGTCCCTCTTGGCTTCTCGATGCTCGCTAAGAAAGGATTTTTGGAAATGACCATCAGATCATTAGTTATTTCTTATATTATTATTAACACGCGCTGATGCTAAGGAGTTAGACGTTCTACTCCCCCTCCCCTCCTGAAAAGAACTCTGTTCCAACTGCCAGTGGGCATGGCCAGTGCGTGAGTCAGCCGGGCTGCGGGCTGGGACTTTAGATATTCTACTCCATGCTAAGAAGTTCAGTTTCGTAGCGAAGCACGGTATCCAGCTACTAGTTTTCAATAGTGAAGTCAGAAAAGATGACAAGTATGCTTTGATCCAGAAGTGGGACAAAATAGATTTCAAAGTCCATAGGTTGTTGTTGTTGTTGTTGTTGTTGTTGTCGTCGTCGTCATCATCATCATCATCATCATCATCATCATCATCATCATATGGTGTTGCTGTAGGAGTCAGGAGACCACAATGCTACTGCAAAGTAGTAGTTTGGCTTGCCAAGGTACCAGCCCTGTTATAGGAAATGCTTATGCGCTTCCCAAAGTCTGCCACAAGAGGGTGAGCTGGAGTCTCACCAGAGAGAAAGATGAGTGGCTCTTCCTGCAACATCGCCCAAGGCCCCCTCCCTTCCCTGAGCTGCCTCACAAACTGGTACTGCAACCGGGAAGGTTCAGAGTCATCATGAATCTGGCTGCCTGCACAGAACACCAGCTCATCTCCTCACCAAAGTGGTACCTATCTATCTACTTGCATAGAACTTGCTTTCGACTGTTAGGTGGAGAGAAGCTAAGGTGACAGGAGCCCACCCTGCCACACAATGCTTGGGCTTGAACCATTGGAGCAGAAACCATTTCCAGCATCATTAAGCCTCTGAGCCACCATGCCTCTTAGTCCATGGGTGGCTTCAGGATATAGATTGTCTACTTCAGGTTGACTTGGAGAAGCTCTTCAAAGCTTCACATAGGAGACTTTCTCATGTCTTCCTGGAGATTCTGTCGAAGATGCCTGAAAGCTCCTAATTGCCAAGCATGTGATGCTCAACACATCTTTAGGAGGCTCCATCACTTCTAGCATGTTTCTTCTGTCCATGGGTGGAGAAGTATATTTTAATTGAAGGTGCATTCAAATGAGCCTCATCATTCCCTATATTTTTCAGTCTCTCTCTCTCTCTCTCTCTCTCTCTCTCTCTCTCTCTCTCTCTCTCTCTCTCTCTCTCTCTCTCTCTCTGTGTGTGTGTGTGTGTGTGTGTGTTGAACAGTCAATATTCTACCATGCACTTGGCAAAAACCCCAGCCTTGGCTGTCCAGCTGCGGAAGAGAAGATAACTTTTATGTAGGACTCCGTGAAACATACAATTATTCAACTAAAGAATATGAGCAGTCAATAATAGGAACTCGCTGTGTCGACTTGTCAGTCAATCAAGACACAAAAAGGGCTGAGCTTTCATTCGGTTCGCTGCTGATTTGGGAATTCTAGGCAGACATAAATAGAACTCAGGCATGTGGCTTTTCTATAGATAGATGCGTATTTGGTTTTGCTGGTTCCGTAACTTGATTATGTGTTCAAAGCCTAAATGATTGGGGAAGAGTTATCATAAAGACTTAAGAAGGACCACGTTGGAGCAGACAAAAAACTTTTTAGTCCACCCTGTTTTCCATAGTAGCCTAGAAGATGCTCAAAGAAGTCTATGAGCCGAGGTGGCGCAGTGGTTAAAGTGCAGCACTGCAGTTCAGCAGTTCAGCTGTTCAAATCTCACCGGCTCAAGGTTGACTCAGCCTTCCATCCTTCTGAGGTTGGTAAAATGAGGACCCAGATTGTTGGGGGCAATATGCTGAACGCTGTAAACTGCTTAGAGAGGGCTGTAAAGCACTATGAAGCGGTATATAAGTGCTATTGCTATTGCTATGACCATTCAAGGTGCCAAGGAATTCCTTTCAGCAGTTCCAAGTGTTGGCAGTAAAATCAGGTCCAGTTCGAATCTGGGAGAAAGACCTTGGAAATAAAATTTGGAGGCAGGCTGCAGGAAAGGAAGGTTTCTGTTTATTTGATAAACTAGCGACAGCAGCGTGTTTCTTGGGTAGCTCACAACATGGGAGTGGAGAGGAGGTGGGTTTTTATACATTCTTTGGGGCTTTGTGATTGAGATGCTTGTTCTTGTGCAAGAATATGTCCTTTAATATTTTAATGACGATTGCCATATTCCTATGGGGTCATGTAGCTGCCATAGCTGACTCTACAGGCACAAGGGGAAATGCAAATCCTAGGTGTCTTGTTTGTGTGAGCTAATCTTGTCAGCTTTGGTTCTTGCCTATTGTGTTGCTTATTTGGAGTTTCTGATTGCTCTTTACCTATGAATAGAGTGGCCCAGTCTTTCTGAATGGATATAAAATCTCCATTCCTACAGACTATCCATGCTTCTGCTTGAGGCTGTTTTCCTACATCAGGAAGACCAGGGCTACTTTCTGCCTTTAAGAAGATGTCTTCTCCTCTTCTCCTTCAGGGGAAATATTGTATTCTGCCTCTTTTTAATATTAAGAACAAAGAATATTTTATTCTGAGGAGGCGATGTCTTCCTACACAAGGAGTTCCTCTCAGCAGTTCCAAGAAGGTTCCACCGAGGGCACAGATAAACCTCCAAGTGGCCTCAACGGCTCTCAGAGAGAGTACTAATGACCAGATGATTGCAAGGAATATAAATCCTTCCATTCCCCACCATTCAGTCAGAACTGAAGAAGCTTCTTGGAGGAGAAGCGAAACCTCTTCAAGGAAAAACAAAGTCCAGTTGCCTTTTGAAAAAAAACACCTTTGGGATAGCAAGAGAAATGTTGGCTTCCATTGCAGGTCACAAGTCAAGGACGACCTGCATTCCTATTATGCATTCCTGAGCGCCTCCAAATCTTCAGCGTGGGCAAAAGGATTTTCATGTGCAGTTTGCCAGCTGCTGCACCTGGACAAACTGCACAGAGAAGCAGAGTTATTTTCAGCGAGGAATGGCAGTGCCAACAGAGTGTGTGTGTGTGTGTGTGTGTGTGTGTGTGTGTGTGTGTGTGTGTGTGTGTGTTTGCATATTCAAACATGAATTCAAGCGTCAGAGCTCTACAGGATAAACAGGGGTCTAATAGCCCGGCACTGCCAAACTAATTTGTCAGACCAATTAGGGAAACAAACATATCCTTGTCACGTGCAAATCAATATCCGAACAATAACAGCGTTAATGTAGCCATGTCAAGCAAGTCGTTAAATTATGGTTTAGCTCTTGTCATGCTGTCGCCCGTGCGGCTCCAGGTGTTCAGATGGGAAGCCAACTTCTGTCTGTGGATGTCCAAGCACGAAGTGACAGCTGCATCGAGCAGTTCCTGGTAATAGAAAAACATCCAGCTGGTATCTTCAAGACCGTCTCCGCCCACTGCTGATTAATCAACCCCATTTATTTTTCTCCTTTGACTCGCCTCGAGTCGGTGTGAAGAGGTTACAACGTCTCCTTTCTCCTGCACTAGAGAAATTGGCTGGGGTTCCTTTTTCATGTGTTCGGAAGCAGCAATATGAATTGTGGATGTGTGACCAGACTTTCGAATGGTGGGGCTGGAGATGATTCTTGAGAGTCATCCCAAAGATGCTTTTTTTTCAAGAGGCAACTGGACTTTCTGGTTTTTCTTTGAAGACGTTTTGCTTCTCATCCAAGAAGCTTCTTCAGCTCTGACGGGATGGTGGGGAATGGAAGGATTGATGCTCCTTGCAGACAGCTGGTCATTTGCATTCTTTTTAGAGAGTTGTTGAGGCCACTTGGAGGTTTGCCTGTGTCCTCAGGGTCATCTGAGTAGTGCAAATGGGTGTGGAGCCTTCTCGGAAGTCTCCATAGAAAAACAAAGTCTTCAAAGAAAAGCCAAGAAAGTCCAGTTGCCTCTTGAAAAAGCACCTTTGGGACAACCATGACCTGGATGACTGAGAATCTCCATAGACTCTTGAGAGACGTGCTGGAGAGTCCCTTGGACTGCGAGGAGATCAAATCAGTGGATCCTGAAGGAAATCAACCCTGACTGTTCTTTGGAAGGACAGATGCTGAAGTTGAAACTCAAACACTTTGGCCACCAGATGAGGAGGGAGGACTCATGATGTTGGGGAAGATGGAAGGCAAAAGGAGAAGGGGATGGCAAGAGGAGGAGAGGGTTAGATCAGGGGTGGGCTGCTGGGGGTTCTGAGAACCACCAAATCCCACTCTTGGCTGGCCCTGATCACCCCTCCCCTCCCCTCCCAAGAGACCCCACCCGGCCCATTTTGGATACAAGTAAGTGCAGGGTGCATGTGGAGGCTCATGGAGCGCAAAATAAATGGGCCTACCGGAAGTTTGGGAAGGCCGGAAACGCACCTGCTTCTGGCCTCCAGAGGGCCTCCGGAGCCTGGAGAGGCCGTTTTTGCCCTCCCAGAGGCTTGAGAAAGCCTCCGGAGCCCGGCGAGGGCAAAAACGCCCCCCAACATCGTGGTGCAGGAGGCCGACTAGGCCACGCCCACCATGGCCATGCCCACCCAGCAACCAGGCAGTGAACCCCTTGCTAAATTTTTTGAAGCCCACCCCTGGGTTAGATTGTGTCATCAATGCAATTAACCTGAAATTGAGCAAACACTGCAGGGGTGGGTTCCTCCCGGTTTGGACTGGATCGCCCGAACCAGTAGCGACCCCCTGGTGACATCACCGTCAGTGCCGGTCCGTGCGTGCCACCATCTTTTTTGGGCATTTTCTGTGAATTTTTCCCGTTCCACGGGGAAGGGGAAACTCACCCGCCCGCGGGTGTATTCTGACCTTTATTTCTTCGCCCGAAGCACAGCTGATGAGCTCCTCAGCTGTGTTTCGGGCTCATTCCTGCTTCTGAGCATGCGCGGAAGCCAAATCGCATTGAAGTAGGGGCCACAATCGATTATACCCCAAAGCCAGGCCTGACAAAGTCTGGACATTATTACAAAGCAAGGCAAGTAAACACGTATCTCAATATCCATTAGTTCTGCAGAAAGGAACTGCCCTGTCAGCCCTAATTAATATATGTATCCTTTCTAGATATGCTGACCATGAGAAAGAGTTTTGCTATGTCTACAGTATTATGTGAACCGTTGTATTGTTCCTCAAAAACAAATGTCAAGGATAAACCACAGTAGGGAAACATCTGTGCTAATATGTCTTATATGCTTAACTGTCTGTTCCCAGTTCCTTATATTATTTTAAGATAAGTTTGCCTCATTGTATACCAAAAATGGGCATAGGAAATACATACGTAAACCAGGGTATAAGAATCTGTCCCTGACTAGTATTCAGGGTTCAGGCCTTTGTCTTTGCTTTGAACCTGCGCATATCAATAAACCTTTCCTTCTGTACAAGTGCTTGCTTAGTGTCCTGATTCATTCTACAACAGTTATGGCGACTCCGCCGGGATGTTAAGCGAGGCGCTATTGCGCTGAGGGCTGCCTGATCCCCTTGGACCCTGGGAGGGGCCACTTCTGAACATTCTCCAGGCGCCACGGGGGTTATACCTCCGGGAGACGGCAGTGACACCTCCAGGGGGCCGACGGTGCTGAAAGCAAGTCCAAGAACCCTTGAGGGAAGGAAAGGTGGTCTGAACTGATTCCTGGCCAGGACAAGACATCTCAGGCGAGTATATGTAAATGTGTTTACCTATCTCATTTGAAGATAGAAGAAGGGACCTGATCTCTCCCTTCGGCTCGGGACTGGAGTCCTAACGAAGCCGTGTTAGGTTGTGTGGGAAGGGTCGTTGCCGAGGTTCCGTCCAGTGACCGTGATATTCCGGGGCTGGCGGCCGGTGACTTTGTGCTAGGATGGGAGGTGGTAGCAGCATTCCCAGCACTCCGTTGGAATCCATGATAAAGGGCTTTGATGATTATTTCAACCATGCACAGTATAGGGTTCCCTATCCAAAGGTAAAGAAGAAAAGGTTACGTTATTTGTGTGAACAACAATGGCCACATATGGGTGTTGGGTGGCCACCGGAGGGTACCTTTCAGAACCAAGTTATTGATGATCTCACCTCAATGATAGCTGCTAATGAGGAAAAATACCCCAATCAATTTCCGTATATAGATCAGTGGGGAGATGCTGTGGCTGAGAAAGTGGATGATCTGTTGCAATGTCAGGCTGAAATGGTTCGTTTATGTGTGGCTAGACCGAGAGGGCAAAAGTTAAAGGTGCCGTCAAGAAGGAATAAGGATTTGATGGTGTCAGAAACTAAGGTCTCTGCCACTCGGAAGAAAGTGTTAGTTCAGGGAGATGAAGAGATTTTACATCCCCCGCCGTATGCGCCGATACCTTTGATCCCTCCTGCACCCCCCCTAGGGCACCCAGGAGCAGCTGGTGGTGTAGCCGATGGGGGAAAGCAGGGAGGGGGTGATGTTGATTCGGCTGTTCGGAGAAAGCAGACAAAGCAAAAACATGGCAATGCAAAGAGTGAGGAATGGAGAGAGGAGAGTGCTTTTAGTGAAGAGGAATATGAAGAAGCTAGAGGGGGAGAGGATGTTTCAGGGAGACCAGTAACCAGGGCTGCAGCCCGAGCAGCAGCAGAAGCTGAAAGGGTTGCGGCTGAAAGAGAAGCGGAGGACGTGGCCACCGGACCCAGTTTTGTAGCCCCTTTAAGGCAAATGGATCAGCAAGTTGTGAATCCACAGGGAGTGCTAGAGTACAGACCTTGTTTTCAGTATGTCCCCTTCTCAACTACTGATCTTTTGAATTGGAAGCAGCATTACGGACCTTTGTCAGCTAAGCCGACTGAAATGGCAGATCTCTTTCAGACAATTATGCAGACGCATAATCCTAATTGGCAGGATATACAGCAGTTAATGAATGCTTTGTTGACACCAGAAGAAAGGGAGAAATGGAAGGCAGCTGTAAGGGGATGCATAAGGGATAGATTTCCGAATATACAGGATTTGAGACAAGAGTTGGCAGATAGGGCTCCAGAGCAGGATCCTGGATGGGATCCTAAGATTCAGCCCCAAATGACAAGGCTGCGAGAATACCAGAATTTGACAGTAGAGGCTTTAAGGAAGGCAGGAAAGCCCCCGGTTAATATGTCGAAGCCGGCTCTAATCACCCAAGGAGCGGATGAGAGTCCAGAGAGTTTCCTCCAACGGTTAATTGAAGCCTATGAATTGTATACGCAGGTTGATCCACGCGCACCTGAGAATGTGAGAATGTTGAATGAAAGATTTATTGCCCAGAGCTATGATGATATTCGTAAGAAATTACAGAAGTTGGAGGGGGCATTAGGGAAAAACACCACGGAGTTGCTGGAAGTAGCAAGAAAAGTTTTTGTGAATAGGGATAAGGTGGAGAAAAAGGAGAGAGATGCCCGTATGCAGAAGAAAACGGAGTTGTTAGCAGTGGCGTTGCAAGGGAGGACACGGACTTTAGGATTCAATCAATGTGCCCATTGTGGCTCTGAGGGTCATTGGCAGAGGGAATGCCCACGTAGACTGATGAGAGGACGATTTGTGAGAGGGCGGCCCTCTTTTGGTCGAGGTTTTGTAGGAAGGGGGGGTCCACCCAGGCATTTAGCTAGGGGATGGAATCCACAATATGCACAGGCTGGAAGGGGGATGCCCAGCTCTGAGAGAGAGCCTGAGGTAGAAGGCATTGGATTGGCTGGCACTGGATGGACGGACTGACGGGGACCTGGCTTGGAGCAGACTCCCCCTGAGCCTATGGTTACGTTGAATATTGGGGGTCATAATACTTCATTTTTGGTTGACACAGGGGCAGGCAGATCAGTAGTGAATAATCTTATTACTGCCCCAGGACCACATCAAATACAAGTCCAAGGGGTCTCTGGCCAAGTTATAGGGCGGCAAGTCCTAAAACCTGTAACTTGCATATTCAAGGGGTCAGAAATCCAACATGAATTCTTATATATTCCTGAATGCCCAATACCCCTTATGGGAAGGGACTTGCTCAGTAAACTTGGGGCCACTATTTCCTTTGATGAGGATCAACAATCCATTACAATTAAACACAAGCCAGACACCATGTGGAGATTAATGGTAGTCAGACCAGTGGAACCTCTTGATGAAAGATGGAAGGAATTTAATGTGCCAGGATTATGGTCAGAGGACAACCCCCCTGGGTATGCAGCACACCACCACCCCCATCATAGTTGAGGTTAAACCTTCAGCCACCCCAGTACACATTAGACAGCGCCCGTGTTCTAGGGAAGCGATTGCTGCCATTTATGAGTGTATTCAAAAATACTTGAAGGTAGGAATTTTGGTACCCATACAATCGCCATGGAATACACCTATTTTGCCAATTAAAAAGCCTGATGGTTCATATCGACCAGTTCAAGACCTAAGAGTAGTTAATAGCATGACAGTGACAATACATCCAGCAGTGCCCAATCCATACACTCTTCTGAGCTTAATCCCCCCACAGGCGAAGTGGTTTTCAGTAATAGATTTAAAAGATGCTTTCTTTACTATTCCAATACATCCAGTGAGCCAACCTTTGTTCGCATTTGAATGGGAAAGTCCAATTACAGGCACTAAGATGCAATATACCTGGACCCGCCTTCCACAGGGTTTTAAGAATTCACCGACATTGTTTGGAACAGCCCTAGGTCGAGATTTATTATACTATGTACCCATACAGCAAGGGGATACTTTGCTGCAATATGTAGATGATGTGTTGGTAACTGGACAGACAGAGGACACTTGTTGGGAGAATACAAAGGCATTGTTTGTATTGTTGTTAGAGTGTGGATATCGTGTCTCTAAAAAGAAGGCTCAATTAGTGCAGAAATGTGTGCGATATTTAGGATATGATATTGAACACGGACGGAGAGCTTTAGGACCTGAGCGGAAAGAGGCAGTCTTGGCCATTGCAGCACCTACTAACAGGAGACAGCTCAGAGGATTTTTAGGCTTGGCTGGCTTTTGTCGCATATGGATTCCCAATTTTGCCTTGATGGCTGCCCCCTTATATGCTTCTACTAAGGGGGGCAATGCAGATCCTTTTGTGTGGACTAAGGAGCAACATCACGCATTTATGGAGATTAAGAAAGCTTTGATAAAAGCACCAGCACTAGCACTGCCTAACTTAGACAAGCCTTTTAATTTATATGTCGACACAAAAGTGAACATGGCTTTAGGAGTTTTGACCCAGCAGCTTGGTAAATGGCAACAACCTGTTGCCTACCTCTCTAAACAGTTAGATGGGGTAGCTCAGGGCTGGCCACATTGTCTCAAGGCTCTAGCTGCTATTGCTGAATTGTTACAGGATTGTAACAAGCTTACCTTCTCATGCCCTATTAATGTACATACTCCTCATGCTGTCCAAGCTATTTTAGATCAGAAAGGACATTTGTGGATTAGCAGCCAACGATTGGTGAAATATCAGGCAATGTTGATTGAAAACCCTCACGTTAACTTAATTGTTTCAAATAAACTGAATCCTGCTACCCTTTTACCCATAGATGTGGATTTGCAGCATGATTGTTTGCAAGTATTAGAAAGTGTGTATTCCACTCGACCAGATTTAACAGATATGCCATTATCGAATGCTGATTATTATTGGTACACAGATGGTTCTAGTTACATTCATGATGGAATGTGAGTAGCTGGATATGCAATTGTGGATGATGATGAGGTCATAGAAAGTGGATCTCTTGGCAAAGGTGTCAGTGCCCAGGTGGCTGAATTATGGGCGTTAATTAGAGCCTTGGAAAGGGCTTCTGGAGAGAAGTTGAACGTGTGGACAGATAGCAAATATGCTTTCTTGACATTGCATGCACATGGTGCAGTATATAAAGAACGAGGTTTCAGAGACTCTGCAGGGAAATATATCCAGCATGGACATTTAATTCAACGATTAATTGATGCAGTTCAAAAACCAAAGAAGGTAGCTGTGATGCATTGTAAAGGACATCAACGAGGAGATGATAGAGTTGTCTTGGGAAATAGAGCTGCCGACTCTGAAGCACGAGCTGCAGCACTCAGATTTGATAAACCATTACCAGATCTTTCTATTCATGTGGCTATGGATTTAGGGGTAATACCACCAAGTATCAAACCGTCATATTCTCAAACTGAATGTATAAAGGCCGTAAATGACCTTAAAGCTGTAGTAAAAGAAGGGTGGTATATTCTTCCAGATAAACGAATCTATGTCCCTTATTCAGTGACTTGGCAGTTAGTGCAATCCTCACATACTGCAACACATATGGGGAAGTCGGCACTAGAAACAGCATTAGCTCGTGATTACTATATTGATGGTCTGGCTGGAATTGTTGCCAAGGTAGTTTCACAATGTGTTACCTGTGCTAAAGTGAATCCTAGGCAAGGACCGCTATTGCCCCCTGGAACAATACCTGTTTCATATTATCCAATGGATACTGTGATGGTGGACTTTACAGATATGCCTAGATGTGGATTTTACAATGCAATGTTAGTTATTGTTGATTTATATACCGGATGGCCGGAGGCCTATCCCACAAAAACTAAGAAGGCTCGTGAGGTAACTAGGGTGTTGTTAAAAGACCTAATTCCACGTTATGGTTGCCCTACATATATTTCGTCTGATAATGGTCCTGAATTTGTGCATCATATTAATCAGGCCTTGGCGAAGGCACTTGGGGTTCATTGGCGGTTTCATTCGGCATTTCACCCCCAATCCGCGGCCCCATGTGAGAGATTGCACCGCACCCTAAAGGAGAGGATTACCAAAATATGTACAGAAACACACTTAAAATGGCCTGATGCTCTTCCTCTGGCTCTATATGCCATTAGAAGTGCTCCAAAGAGGAAACATAACCTCTCACCATATGAACTCATGTTTGGGCGTCCTCCTACTTTACTCAGACGACATCTAGCAGGATGGCCCGATTTAGGCCACAAGGGGGGAGTATGGACTATGGAAATGGTACAGGAATTAAATAAACAAGTTGACAAACTGAAGAACTATGTACTGGAGCAATCCCCTCCGAGATTAGTCACTAAATGTCATAGCTTTAAGCCAGGGGATCGGGTATGGGTTAAACATTGGAAGAAGGAATAATTAGTAGGGCGGTGGAAGGGGCCCTATGTTGTAATCATGTCATCTCCACTAGCTATCAAGATTGCTGAATCTAAATCGTGGATCCATTGGACACGAGTCAAGAAGGCAGCAGATGAGCAGAGAATTACCCCACGGAGAACCCATCCTATGAAGCTCAGACCAAGAAACTAGGACGATCAGGATT
This sequence comes from Diadophis punctatus similis, assembly GCA_023053685.1. Taxonomy (NCBI): domain Eukaryota; kingdom Metazoa; phylum Chordata; class Lepidosauria; order Squamata; family Dipsadidae; genus Diadophis; species Diadophis punctatus. The sequence continues at coordinate 527,356 of JALIGW010000094.1, forward strand.
TTCCGCTTTGTTGCTTTACTACAGGTAACATTATATGGGTTAATCTCCACCAAAAACAGAACTTTCCCTAACATAAGAACTTTCTTTTATTACAAGGCCACTCTGCAAAAACCTTACCGGCAATAGGTTTTCTTCGTACAGTGGTGAACATATACCCCTGCTGGGCCACTCCTGGAAGCTGGCTCTTTACGCACGGGTGAAGAAAGGATGAAGATGGACACTCTTCTAATGACCATAATTGTGCTGTGCTTTCTAAATAGTAATCACGTGCTAGGAAATAGTGTATGTATTAGCAATTTGGGACAATGGAGTCTCCCAGGTGATAGGCCTCACATTAGCCAATCTTATACTGTGGGACAAGGACAAGAATGTGAAGGCCACCCTCCTCTTACATTACGACCCGAATGTTGGATAGGAATATTACCACATCCCTGTCAATTTCCTCAAACTTTTGATATAATTGTTAAGGAAACATGCCTTACTAGGCAGTCAGTGAATCCAGAGGTATGTCAATTTGTAGGATACATCTTGCGAAAAGGCATGTGTGCACAAGCCCCATATAGAGGTCTACCACCCCCTGTTAGATTAAATTGTGGTAATCCTTTGTTTTGGGGTTGGGACCGTATAACGTACATCGGCCAATTGAAACCAGGTTGGGAAGGAATTTGTCTTATCCACTCTATCCCTGAGATGGACTTAGAATTTGGTCACACAATAAAAGAATCAAGACCCAGACGTAGAAAAGGTAAGCGCAGAACTGGTCGTGAAACTAATACCTTACCTTATGCCTCTAACTTTTCTATAACCCCTTCCCTGACGCGAATAAGGCGCAAACGAATCCTAGGGGAAAATGTCAATCACATACAATGTCAGCAGTGCATCCATGTTACTATGACAGGGAACATTATTACTCACAGTTTATCTCTCTTAGCCGAACGAAAGGCAACGGCCCAGGTAATGGCTATGTGGGAATATGAAGGCTTGCGCCAATCACTCCACCAAGAACCTGAATATGTAACTCTTCTGTCTAGTGATTCAGAGTTACAAAGGGGGGACTGAAGTAGGGGCCACAATCGATTATACCCCAAAGCCAGGCCTGACAAAGTCTGGACATTATTACAAAGCAAGGCAAGTAAACACGTATCTCAATATCCATTAGTTCTGCAGAAAGGAACTGCCCTGTCAGCCCTAATTAATATATGTATCCTTTCTAGATATGCTGACCATGAGAAAGAGTTTTGCTATGTCTACAGTATTATGTGAACCGTTGTATTGTTCCTCAAAAACAAATGTCAAGGATAAACCACAGTAGGGAAACATCTGTGCTAATATGTCTTATATGCTTAACTGTCTGTTCCCAGTTCCTTATATTATTTTAAGATAAGTTTGCCTCATTGTATACCAAAAATGGGCATAGGAAATACATACGTAAACCAGGGTATAAGAATCTGTCCCTGACTAGTATTCAGGGTTCAGGCCTTTGTCTTTGCTTTGAACCTGCGCATATCAATAAACCTTTCCTTCTGTACAAGTGCTTGCTTGGTGTCCTGATTCATTCTACAACAGCATGAGGGGACGCATGCGAAAGTTCGCGATGTGTACCGGTGGCAAAGGTAAGTGGAACCCACCCCTGAAACACTGGGAGATAGTGGAAGATAGGGGAGCCTGGTATGGTATGGTATGGTTGGACTAGATGACCTACAAGGTCCCTTCCAACTCTAATAATAAATCTAAAATCTAAAAAATCTATAGTCCGTTGAGTCACAAAGAGTCAGACACAACTTAGTGATTGAACAACAACAGTGACTTGAGTCTCAATGACATTGCTCAGTTCTGCAAAATGTGTGTGTGTGTGTGTGTGTGTGTGTGTGTGTGTGTGTGTGTGTGTGTGTGTGTGTGTGTGTGTGTAAATCCCAAAATCTGAGGCCCAGATCAGTGTCTCTCAACCCTGGCAACTTGGAACTGTGTGAACTTCAATTCCCAGAATTTCCCAGCAAGCAAGCTCAAAGTTGACTTTGAACTTGCTTGGCTGGGGAATTCTGGGAGTTGAAGTCCACACAGCTCCAAGTTGCCAAGAAACACTAACCTAGGGGAAATGCCTCAGTTTCCCTTGGGGTGGGTGGGTGTGGCTGCTCTTCTCTGAATTCTAGTTGCAGAGCAGCAGCTACTGAAGGTGAGGTTGTAAAGTCCTCGAAGAGGTCCACCATGGGATTATATTATGCAATTCGTAATCATAAAAGGTGGTGACCCAACCTTTAAAATGAATCTCCATTGATATTAGCTGTAAATGTAATCACAACGCAGCACCTTAAGGCCACTTCAATTTTAGCAGTAATTTCTTTCTCCTCTGTTATAAGGACATTCCTTCTTTCCTTGGTTTCTGAAATGATGATGGGAAGGAGAAGAAGTCTTCTTCCTTGCGTGGCTCAGACTCCAGCAGACGTCTTAAGCTCTGTCTTCTTCCATCACCCATGTCCCACACAGGGAGATACCCTATTTGGGCTGTTAAAATCTGGCTGATTGACAGGGGCTTCAGCTTCTGGATCTGTCCTTCCAGAGGACAGTCAGGGTTGATTTCCTTCAGGATCGACTGATTGGATCTCCCTGCAATCCAAGGAACTCTCAAGAGTCTTCTCCAAACCGCAATTTGAAGGCATCAATTCTTCATCACTCAGCCTTCCTTAGGATCCAACTCTCAGAGCCATAACTGGGAAACCTTAACTTTGACTATACGGACTTTTCCTCCTCCTCCTCCTCCTCCTCCTCCTCCTCCTTCTTCTTGTGAGAATTCGGCTTTCCAGACACAGGGGAACATGAATATGTGTTTCTTTTCCATTTCTGAGCTCTGTGTCAAAAGTGAAGTTTTCTGGCTGAATTCAGTCCTAAGGTAAATTCTGTGATACGCCTTGGGCTAACTCCTCAGGGTGGCATAGAAATTAAATAATTAAATTAAATTAAATTAAATTAAATTAAATTAAATTAAATTAAATTAAATTAAATTAAATTAAATTATTAATTCTTCTTCTTCTTCTTCTTCTTCTTCTTCTTCTTCTTCTTCTTCTTCTTCTTCTTCTTCTTCTTCTTCTTCTTCTTCTTCTTCTTCTTCTTCTTCTTCTCCTTCTTCTCCTCCTCCTCCTCCTCCTCCTCCTCTTCTCCACAAACCCCATTCCCTTCTAGCACTGATGACGTTACTTTGTTGGGTCATGAAACCTCTTCAAGAAAACAACCAAGCCCAGAGAGCACCAAGGACCCCACAGTCCTCCTTCTTCTCCACTCCACAAACCCCACTCCCTTCCAGCACTGATGATGTTAGCTAGTCAGGTAATGAAATGTTGGCAAGAAAACAACCAAGGTCAGAGAGCACCAACAATTCCATTAACACACTTACCAAGGGAAGAAAGTGGAAGAACAGAATTCCAATCCCCCGTGAATCAGGGGTGAAATGTTACTGGTCTGGCCCAGTTTGGGCGTACCGGTAGCAGCGGGTGCCGGTGGTTCGGAGAACCAGTAGTGATGGCAGCGTGAGTCTCCGCCCACCTGCCCAGACATCACCATTTTCTTTCTTCGAGACTGCCTTCTACCTTATAGTTCTCAGCGACCGGTAAGATCCCACAGAGTTGGTCTCCTCCAGGTCCCGTCAGCTAAGCAGTGTCGGCTGGTGGGCCCGCGGGGAAGGGCCTTCTCTGTGGCTGCCCCGGCTCTCTGGAACCAACTACCCCCTGAGATCCAGACTGCCCCCACTCTATTGGCCTTCCAGAAAGCATTGAAGACCTGGCTTTTCCGGCAGGCTTGGGGCCGTTGATCTCGCAATTTGCGAGGTCCGGCCTTGAATGATAAGTATGTATGTGATTTTTAACTGTTCTTTAATTTTTTATGATGTTTTTTAATGTATTTTCTATATCATGTTGTAAGCCGCCCAGAGTCCTTCGTGTTGAGATGAGAATAATATCTCATAAAGGCGATTTAGATCTTTTCTTGGAATTCAGACAGTTAGAAATAAAGCCGAGATTAAAAGTCTAATAGAAAATATTTATTTCAGTACAAAAACAATAAATCCTGAATAGTTACATCTATGCTAAGAAAACACGACCGTTCAGGTCAACAGTTAAGGCAGGAGAGAATTAATGGTGGTTTAGGAATGCACACATGCGCACTCATCATATCACGTGTTCTGCTTATATTGGAATGTACCATAATATTAGGATGGGGGTGCATCACCCTGCATAGACATACAACTGACAATATTCACTACGTGACACTTCGGGAGTTGGGCGGCATAGAAATACAATAAATTAAATTAAATTAATTAAAATGTTTAATCCTCTGCACTTGCGAAAAGCCTTCTGCGCATGCGCAGAGGGTTAAAAAAGCGCACACAAAGGTGGCAAAATGCGCGCTTCCGAACCGTTAGAGAAGGTAAGTAGATTTCACCGCTGCCGTGAATGCATGTGTAGATCCCTTTAACCAATGTCTTCATTATTGGCGCTTTACAGGGGCGGGTTCCTAAATTTTTTACTACCACTCTGTGGGCGTGGCTGATTTTGTGGGTGTGGCTTGCTAGCCATATGACTGGGTGGGCGTGGGCCTCGGGAGCTTGGCAGCGGCCGGAGAAGTGGGGGGCATTGCCCACCTGCAACGCAGCCTTCGCAGCGGAAGCAGCAAGACCGCGGCAGCGGTTCTTCTAGGAGGCTCCGTCCGGCCTGAATGCTTCTCCCCATTCGATGATCCTAGGCTCCTGCCACCCATCCCCACTCCCCTCAGCAGCTCGAGAAGCCTCGAACGTGCGAAAATGCCTAGGATCATCACCGCGCATTCGTGGCTTCTCGGACTGCTGAAGGGAGGGGAATGGAGATAGCTCCTGCCGCCCGTTCTTTCAGTGTCTCACGCGCTCCCTCAGCCATCCTACGCTGCTTGGACTCACTGTGGGGTAGGAAGGCAGCGAATGCACAGTGCCGGAAGCTCGGCTTCTGGGCATGCGCAGAAGAAATTTTTTTTTAAAAAAAATTAAATTTTTTTTAAAAAAATTGTGGTGCCCAGGCACCGGCAACTGACCGCACCGGTACTGTGACATCACCAGCAGGCCGCTACTGGTGCTATAGAGTGGACCACACTGGTAGGAACCCACCACTGGCGCTTTAATTTTGAAGCGCTGACTGACAATCCCTGGGTTTTCTCCGAAGCCCGAAGATTTGTTTTCTAAGAAACTCTGCGGAAGGCTTCTTTTCTAAGGAATCCGTCTTTTCAAGAATCCGATACCTTGTAAAGCCTTAAGAGGTGATTTGTGATCATCGCAATTTGTGGTAGTCGCAAATCACCTCTAAGACTTTACAAGATATCGGATTTGGGGGGGCGGCCCCCGTTTCTGTCAATAATTGCGAATTGTTTTTCTCCCTGGCTGTTCCCGGCGAATTCTCTTTGTTTGCTAATTGCAATTTTCCTACCCACTGGCTCCCTGAGATTCTTCATTAGAATGAGCCGATCAGGCATTTTTTTGGCAGAAGGCTTTTCCCTTAAAAAGAGACGTTGACAGAATCTGAAGGCTTAAAAAAGAAGGAAAAAGAAGAACTTTTTTTCTCTCTCCTCTCCCTCTGTCCTTCTCACCCAACGAATGGAATTGAATGATGGATGAGATATCGAAGCAATCTGGGCAACTGCAGAGGAAAAGAAATACCCTCAAGATCACGCAGAGCGTTAGTACCGCTTTATAACGAATAGAATGAATGAGCCAGAAGGGACCTTGGAGGTCTTCTAGTCCAGCCCCCTGCTCAAGCAAGAGAACCTATACTATTTCAAATATCGTATTTTTCGGAGCACCTTTTCCCTCCCTAAAAGAGGCTGAAAATGTGGGTGCGTCTTATACTCCGAATGTAGCTTTTCCGAAGCTTTTTTCCCCAGCCCTAAGGAGGTGCTAACGATCTTCCCGGTTTCCTACTCCTCTTTGCAGGCTTGTTTTCATTCCTACTCCCTCTGAAAAAGGTTTTTTCTGCCCTAACGAGGTGCTAAGTAACTTCCCTGCTTGCAGCGTTTTTTAATTCCTACTCCCTCCGAAGTAGTTTTTTCCTGCCCTAAGTCTTTGCAGGCTTGTTTTCATTCCTACTCCTCTGAAAAAGGTTTTTTCAGCCCTAACCAGGGGATAAAAAAATGTGCTGAAGCTGACCAGACTAAGGACATTAGCCAGATGAATACCTGGTAGGTAGATTTTTTCCCCCTATTTTCCTCCCCCAAAACTAAGGCGCATCTTATACTCCGGTGCGTCTTATACTCTGAAAAATATGGTAAGTGACTATCTGGACTCTTCTTAAAAGCCTCCAGTGATGGAGCACCCACAATTTCTGGAGGCAAGCTGTTCCATTGGTTAATTGTTCTCACTCTTAGGAAGTTTCACCTTAATTCCAGGTTGCTTCTCTCTTTGATTAGTTTCCATCCATTGTTTCTTGTCCTGCCATCTGGTGCTTTGGAAAATAATTTGACCCCTTCTTCTTTGTGGCAGCCCCTCAAGTACTGGAATACTGCTCTCACGTCACCCCTAATTCTTCTTTTCTTTAGACTAGCCAGACCCAAATCCTGCAGCCGCTCTTCGTATGTTTTAGTCTCCAGGCCTTTGATCAACAATGGATGGAAACTAAAGGAGAGAAGCAACCTACAACTAAGGAGAAACCTCCTGACCTCAGGTACTATGGGGAATAAATTGAATTCCTGATGAAACAGAAGTGGATATTCTGTTGGATGTAATATTCAAATGCATTCCAGAAATGGACTGTATTGTATTGTATTGTATTGTATTGTATTGTATTGTATTGTATTGTATTGTATTGTATTGCATTGCATTGCATTGCATTGCATTGCATTGCATTGCATTGTATTGTATTGTATTGTATTGTATTGTATTGTATTGTATTGTGGTGTTATTTATGTATTTATGTATTTATGTATTTACTTACTTACTTACTTACTTACTTACTTACTTACTTACTTACTTATTTATTTGTTAAATTTATATTGCCGCCTATTCGCCCATGGCTGTTGTGGCCCGTCTGCAGCATGTGCAGCCTGGGCCTTTGGAAGCTTCAGTACCTCTTGGCAGTGCTGAGAAAGGAGGGGATACTACTCCTTTCCTGAATGCAAGAGCATGCAGGGTTGCCAAGAGGCAGAAAGGTCTACTCGAGAGGAGGTCTACTCGAGAGTAAGACTTGGGGCTAATTGGCCATTCCCCTAGTCTATTTAAGAAGAGTCGATGCAGCTGGGAAGCTGCAGAGAACAACTTGGGAAAAATCCGTCTGAATCATAGTTTGTTTTTGTGATACCCGTTTTGTGTTTCTCTGTCGGCGTCTTGTTATCAGAGACTGGACTCTAGGAACTTTTTTTTTTGACCGAAGGAGATTTGACCGAAGGAGGACACCCAGGAAGACCGGCTAAACGATCTACTGCAAATCCGGCGTTTTTGAAGGGTAATCCTGACAAATTCCCAAACGAAGGTGAGTCTTAAGAGATTCCCTGAAACTCCCTGTGGGGTGATTCTGAGCTATTCCCTGCAAGGCTATTCCCTGCAAGGCTACTCTCTGTGAAGGAATTCCCTGTGAGTTGACTCCCTGCTTACGAGCTCTGCAAAGCACAGAGATTATCTACAAAGCAATCCATCTCGTTTGTTGAAGTGAGCTGGAGCTGTGAGGCTAGGATCCCTATTCCCTGCGAGCGGAGACTGCTTCAGCGTAACCTGATCCCCCTGCAACCATCCGATTCCCCTGCACCCAGAGGATAAAGGGAGCCACGTGGCTGGGAAGCACAGCAGAGGAGAGAGCCGGCAACGAGAGGCAGCACAAAGAAGTTTATACCGGCAAAGATCAGTGGAGCACGTGTGATCCCCAGCGTGCTGCAGCAGAGTCAGTAGCTTTTAGAGCCTGCTTGTTCCCCCCATCGGAGCTTGTTCATTTCCCTCATCGGAGCCTGCTTATTTCCTGGACTATAGATTGGGATTGATAGATTGAGATTGATCATTGACTGTTTAATTTAACCTAACTGATTGATAGATTGGGAATTTAATTGATTGATAGATTGGGAATGATCACAGGACCATTGATTTTTAGTAGATTAAGTTATTTGATTGTTTAATTATAGGGATACCTACTAGAAAAAATGATAGATTGTTTAGCTAACTAACCCATCTGACCAATAGATTGATCAACCGATAATAGAGTGATTAGCCAACTCACATCTGATTGATAGACTGGGACAACTGATTATAGTAAAATAAAGTAGTAAATAGTAAGTAGAATAAGATAGCAAGAAGCAGTAATATAAGTAGTGAAGAGTAAGTAGAACAGGACAGTAAGAAGCAAAATAAGCTAATTGATAGACGGGGACAACTGATTGTAGTATAAAAAAGTAGTAAACAGTAAGAAGAATAAGATAGTAAGAAGTAGTAAAATAAACAGTAAATAGTAAGTAGAACAAGATAGTAAGAAGCAAAATAAGTTAAATAGTAAGTAGGATAACTTAGTAAGAAGCAAACAGAATAAGTAAAATAAGATAGTAAATAGTAAGTAGAACAAGTAAGAAAGATTGAGACCACCTACTGTAGTAGAATAAAATAGTTAATAGTAAGTAGAATAAGTTAGCAAGAAACAAGTAGAATAAGCAGAATAAGTAGTAAATAATAAGTAGAATAAGCGAGCAGAATAAGCAATTTGATAGACTAACGGACAATAGGAAATCTTCTAGTAACCACACACCCACACTCTACACACTCACAGACAAGGGAAACTTACTAGTAACTCCACACTCCCTCACTCTACACTCCTACTCTCACCCCCAACCAAAAAACCACACACATGGATCAAGGAACAGACTCCATTGTGACATGCAGAACATGCTCCATGTACACGCTTATGCCCACAGAAAACCATAACTACACATGCACCAAATGCAAACTAATCAAATTACTAGAAGAAAAAGTAGAAGATTTAGAGAAAAGCCTAAACACCCTGAAACTCAACCAACAAAACAAGAAACCCCAAACCCCACAAAAAGAACACGCACAAAAAGAACACAAAAATGACCAAGCAACTTCCACTTCAGCTAACCCCTCGGAGGAAGAAAGCAGATGGACACATGTCACCAACAGAAAAAAATACAAACCAAACACAAAACCACTGTCCAAACCAACCCACCCAGACCCAACCCCACTGGCTCTAAGCAACCAATACCATGGACTTCCAATAGAAGATAACACACAGACACACAAAAAAGAAACACCAGAAAGAACCCTCAACAGAGCAGCAGCACCAAACACCACAATGACAAAGAAAGAAACTCCTCAAACAACTCCAGGCAAAAAGAAAAGGCGAGTACTGGTAATAGGAGATTCAATCCTCAGAGGAACCGAACCCGCCATCTGTAGACCAGATAACCAATCCAGAGAGGTATGCTGCCTCCCAGGAGCCAAAATCATAGACGTAGCAGAGAAAGTAACTGAAATAATAAAACCCACAGAATATTACCCCCTACTATTACTCCACGTAGGAACAAATGACACAAAAAAGAACTTGAAAGCAATACAGAACGACTATGAGCAACTAGGCAAGAACGTCAAAAACCTAGGTGCGCAAGTAGTCTTCTCATCCATACTACCAACAAGAGGACAACACCCAGCAAGGGAACAAAGAATCCTACAAGTAAACCACTGGCTAAAAGGTTGGTGTCGCCAAAAAAACTTTGGATTTCTGGACCATGGACTGTACTACCTCCAAGATGGACTTTTGGCAAGGGATGGGTTACACCTCACAAAGACTGGGAAGAATGTCTTCGGAAAAAGACTGGCCCAACTTGTCAGGAGGGCTTTAAACTAAAATCACAAGGGGAGGGTGACCAATCTACAGGATCCCTGGGACCCAACTCCAAGAATGGAACCCAAGCAAACAAAACAAACAACAAACCAAAAAGGGATGGGGAAGAAAACAAACTCAAACGCCAAACAAGAGACAAAGAAAGAACACCCACAATCAGGCACAAAGAACTCAAATGCCTCTACACAAATGCACAAAGCCTAGGGAATAAACAGGGTGAACTTGAAATGTTAATGCACGAAGGTACACATGACATAGTTGGAATAACAGAAACTTGGTGGGACGAATCACACGATTGGAACACACAGATAAAAGGATACAAACTCTACAAAAAAACCAGATCACACAAAAAAGGAGGTGGAGTTGCACTGTATATAAAGGACCACTATGTAGCTACAGAGCTACAAGTAACCAAGGAAGAAAACCCATTAGAATGCATATGGGTCAACATAAAAGAAAAAAAGAATGACACAACAATAGGAGTATACTACAGACCACCAAACCAAACAGAAACAATGGACACCCTTTTTACCAACCAGCTAAAGAACATATGCAAGAAAAATAGCATTGTAATAATGGGAGACTTCAACTACCCGGACATCAACTGGAAAACCAACTCAGCACCAAGTGAGAAATCTAACAGATTCCTAACCAGCCTAGCCGACAACTTCATTGTCCAAAAAGTGGAGGAGGGAACTAGAGGGGCAGCCATACTGGATCTAATACTTACAAACAGAGAAGAAACAATAGAAGGAGTCGAAGCTGTGGGAACACTGGGCGAGAGTGACCACGTAATACTAAAATTCACCATAACACAAACACAAATAACTGAACATAACAACACCTATATCCCAGACTTTAAAAAAGCTGACTTCAATAAATTCAGAGAAAACCTGGGAAAGATCTCTTGGATGGAAGTACTAAAGGGTAAAACAACTCAAGAAGCCTGGGAGATCCTGAAAAACACGATCATAAAAGCCCAGAACACCACAATACCGATGAGGAAGAAAAACAAGAAATCCAAAAGGAAACCAGCATGGCTAAACAAAAATCTCACCGATAAACTGAATGAAAAAAAAGATAAATACAAAAAATGGAAAGAGGGGCACATAACCAAGGCAGAGTATCAACAGACAGCCAGAATCTGTAAAGAAACAATCAGGACAGCAAAGGCCCAGAATGAACAAAGACTCGCAACAAAAGTCAAAGACAACAAAAAAAGCTTCTTCCAACACATTAACAACAAGAAAAAAATCAAAGAAACAGTTGGTCCACTAAAGAGAGAAGACGGCAAAGAAGTAACAGACAACACAGACAAAGCAGAGCTACTGAACACATTCTTCGCATCAGTCTTCACACAAAAGGAAACTGCAGCTCAACTACCCAGCAACACAAATATAAAAAACAGATTCGAAGCAAGACTCAACCTAAGCAAAAATACAGTAAGAGATCACCTATCTGAACTTAACGAATACAAAGCACCAGGACCAGACGGATTACATCCCAGAGTCCTAAAAGAACTAGCAGAAGTCATTTCAGAACCACTGCACCACATCTTCCACAAATCCTGGAACACAGGGGAACTACCCGAGGACTGGAAAAGAGCTGACGTGGTCCCCATCTTCAAAAAAGGTAAAAAACCAGACCCAGGAAACTACAGACCAATCAGCCTAACATCAATACCTGGGAAAATACTGGAAAAAATAATTAAAAACCAGATCTCCCATCATCTAAAAACAAACCAAGTAATAACCAACAGTCAACACGGATTTGTTAAGAACAAGTCATGCCAAACCAACCTCATTTCATTCTTCAACACTGTGACCAAATTAGTAGACCAGCGTAATGCAGTAGACATAATATACCTGGACTTTAGCAAAGCATTTGACAAAGTAGACCACAACCTACTCCTTCATAAGCTAGAAAAAAGCGGGATAGACAGCTACACAACCAGATGGATTAACAATTGGCTGACCAACCGTACCCAGCGAGTAGTCCTCAATGGCTCTAAGTCCACATGGAGAGAAGTAAACAGTGGGGTACCACAAGGTTCCGTCCTAGGCCCAGTACTCTTCAATATCTTTATAAATGACCTAGATGAGGGAATAGCAGGAGAACTAACCAAATTTGCAGATGACACCAAGCTGGCGGGAGTAGCAAACACCCCAGAGGACAGACTCAAAATCCAGAGGGACCTCGACAGACTCGAACACTGGGCCCAAACCAATAAAATGAAATTTAACACAGAGAAAAGTAAAATTCTGCACCTAGGCAAGAAGAATCAAAAATACACATACAAACTAGGCGAAACCACACTCAATAGCAGCGATTGCGAAAGGGATCTCGGAGTCCTGGTAGACAGCCAACTAAATATGAGCCAGCAGTGTGCAGCAGCAGCCAAAAAGGCCAACACAGTCCTGAGCTGCATAAATAGAGGGATACAATCAAGGACCAGAGAGGTACTTGTACCACTCTATAAAGCCATGGTCAGACCACACCTAGAGTACTGCATCCAGTTTTGGTCACCACACTACAAAAAAGACATTGAAACCCTAGAGAAAGTGCAGAGGAGAGCAACCAGGATGATAAAGGGTCTGGAAAATAAAACATACGAAGAGCGGTTGCAGGAACTGAGCTTGGCCAGTCTGGCGAAGAGAAGGACCAGGGGTGACATGATAGCAGTGTTTCAATACTTGAGGGGCTGCCATAGAGAGAAGGGGGTCAGGCTGTTCTCTATTGCACCAGAAAGCCAAACAAGGAATAATGGATGGAAGCTGACCAAGGAGAGATTCAACCTGGAAGTGAGGAGAAACTTTCTGACAGTGAGAGCGATCAACCAGTGGAACAGCTTGCCAGCAGAGGTCGTGAGAGCCCCAACACTTGCGACCTTCAAGGAGAGACTGGACTGCCATCTGTCTCAAAGGGTGTAGGAACTCCTGCTTGAGCAGGGGGTTGGACTAGATGACCTACAAGGTCCCTTCCAACTCTAATAATAAATCTAAACTTTGCCAATGCTAAGAAGCTCCGTAAGCTAACTGGACTTAATTGGCTCGTCATTGTTTGAGAACTCTTTGAACTAATCCCGGCTACTAATGAAGTAATTAGTAGCTGGTTGTTTGCCAACAAAGACTGTTTGTAATTTGGTGTGTGCATTCTTTACCGATAACAGTTTTATTAGTAAAAGTATTGCTTTAAACCTGTTCGTGTGGCTGTGTGCTTCGTGGGGACAGAACAATGGCGACTCAAGGCGGCTTACAGAATATAAAAACCACATTTAAAAACAGTAAAACTAATAAAAAAATAAATTAATTAATGTAATAAAATCACTCTCCACCTCCTGCCCCAGCGACAGCTGATCACACGAGCCATTGAATGGGCTCCATCCCGCTCTGGGTTCCCCAGGCCTGCTGGCAGAACCAGGTCTTCAGCGCCTTCTGAAAGAGAATTAGAGTGGGGGCCATTCTAATCTCTGGGGGAATGATGTTCCAGGGAGAGGGAGCCACCACTGAGAAGGCCCTTCTTCTGGGTCCCGCCAGATGTATCTCCCTCGGGGTTGTGACCTTCCTGTTCTGTTGGTCGACTTAACCTTCTGAGAAGTTTGTCTGTTTGTTCGTTTGTTAATCATATTGACATGCTCATGTCATATTGACATGGCCCCCCCATCTCACACAATGTGAGTCCGGTTGCATAAAATTTAAAAAAATATTCAAAAAGCCCAAAAAAAAAAAATAATGATCAATGGTTGGAAGAGAATATCAGATTCTAAACAACGGAGTCATTTCCCATAGATGAGTTACAAAAACCCAACCATGGCATCACATGCAAAAAATGTAATGCAAAAATGCAATCATCATCATCATCATCATCATCATTATCATCATCATCATCATCATCATGCTCTTTACTGACCCCTAGGGTTCATCGAGAGTTTTGCAGCCCATATGAAGTCCTTAGCTGGAGAACTCAGCTGTAATACCTTTACAGCTGTGTGTTGAATTTGTATTTACTGACAAAGACGCAGTGGCTCAGTGGCTAGATGCTGAACTTGTCGATCAGAAGGTCAGCAGTTCAGCAGTTTGAATCCCTAGCGCCGCGTAACAAAGTGAGCTCCCGTTACTTGCCCCAGCTTCTGCCAACCTAGCAGTTCAAAAGCATGTAAAAATGCAAGTAGAAAAATAGGGACCACTTTGGTGGGAAGGTAACAGCGTTCCGTGCACCTTCAGCATTTAGTCATGCCGGTCACATGACCACGGAGATGTCTTTGGACAGCACTAGCTCTTTGGCTTAGAAACGAAGATGAGCACCGCCCCCTAGAGTCGGGAACGACTAGCACATATGTTCGAGTGGAACCTTTACCTTATAGATCTATTTCAAGCTATTTAGCTCTCGTCATCTAGCCATACTCTTCTGGCCGGGGTGGGTTCTAACTTACCTCACTGCCAGTTTGCTTCCTCTTGCGCCATGTGGCCGTGCCACGTGGGCGCATGCATGCTTCGCGCACGTGTACATGTGCAGTGCAAAAAAATCCAAAATAATAATAATTTTTTAAAAGGCCGAAAACAAGATGGTGATGCATGTGCAGTGCTGGAAACTCGGCTTCTGTGCATGCACAGAAAAAAAAACCAGGAAAAAATTCCAAATAAAATAAAATAAAATAAAATTTCAAAAAAAAATTCCCAAAAAAGATGGTAGCGCCCACGGACCGGCACCGACCGGTCCGGTTCCATGACATCATCATGACATCACCAGCGGTTTGCTACCAGTTCGGGCGAACCAGTCCAAACCGGAGGAACCCACCTCTGCCTTCTGGGATTCGAACTCGGGCTACTTATATATTAGGTAGATGTATTAACCTCTAAGCCACGGGCTCTCCTCGCTTTGTCGGCTATATCAGGGGAGAGATTAAGTGGGTTTTTTTCAGTGAGAACCGGTCTATCAGGGCAACCTGGTCTACCCAAATATGGGACGGAGCACACTGATTCCGCTTTCGCCTTTCAGCCCCAATCCAGGAGCCTTCGCAGGCAGTCACTTCCACGTCAAACTATTTGTTATTTCTTTGTTACAGTTTGTCGTGAAAGCGACTGCCTGCGAAGGCTCCTGGATTGGGGCTGAAAGGCGAAAGCGGAATCAGTGTGCTCCGTCCCATATTTGGGTAGACCAGGTTGCCCTGATAGACCGGTTCTTACCAGGAAAAAAATCACTTTATGGCTGTGCAAATCCTAATACCTTAGGATTTCACCATCTGATCCAAAGAGTTTATTCCCCCCTTTTTAAAAAAAAAATAGATTTGACTTGCAGAAATGAGAGTTTGCAGAGCCTTGTCAAGCTAAAAATGCAAGCGAGCCATGACTTAGCTTTGACAGTAAACAGATGGTGTCAGAAAGTCAAGAAAATTGTGCGACCAGTAATGAGGTTGTCGCCCTTCTCCTGTGGAGTTCCTTCTCCTTTGCCTGAGACTCATTCCTCTATTTTTAACACAACAGCCTTGAGGGGCTGTGAAGTTGTAATCTTAACACTGAGCACGGTTTCTAAGAAAAAAATAATAATAATAATAAGAAACTGGAAACAATGAATATGCAGATCCCCTCTGTTGCTTGCCAGAATAAAACTCTATTTTGGAAGGTCTTGGAAATCCTTCCAAGATTTTGCAGAAATGAATCTATAAATGTTGCCCTAAGAGGCATTTGTTCATTTATTCCAAAAGAAATTTCAGCTGTATCTCATTTGGCTTTCAGCTATGGAAGTACGGAAGGAAGAGAATATTTATAGCTCAGAGTCAAACTGTGGGGTCCTTGGTGCTCTCTGAGTTTGGTGGTCTTCTTGCAGATGTTTCATTGCCTAACTAGGTAATATCATCAGTGGTTAAAGTGCAGCACTGCAGGCTACTTCAGCTGACTGCTAGTTCGGCAGTTTGGCTGTTCAAATCTCACCGGCTCAAGGTTGACTCAGCCTTCCATCCTTCTGAGGTCGGTAAAATGAGGACCCAGATTGTTGGGGGCAAAATGCTGATTCTGTAAACCGCTTAGAGAGGGCTGTAAAAGCACTATGAAGCGGTATATAAGCCTAAGTGCTATTGCTATTGCTATTGCTAGAAGGGAGTGGGGTATGTGGAAAGGAGGAGATGGAGGAGGCAGAAGGGGAGGAGGAGGATGGGGAGGAGGAAGGAGACTGTGGGTTCCTTAGTGCTCTCTAAGGTTGTATTTTTGCAGATGTTTCATTATCCAACTAGGTAACATCATCAGTGCTAGAAAGGAGGAGGAGGAGGAGGAGGAGGAGGAGGAGGAGGAGGAGGAGGAGGAGGAGGAGAAGGAGAAGGAGAAGGGAGGAGGGGGAGGAGGAGGAGGGGGAGGGGGAGGAGGGGGAGGAGAAGAATGAGAATGACAAAGGAGGAGGAGGAGGAGGAGAAGGAGAAGGAGGAAGGGGACTTCAGGAACCTTAATGCTCTCTGAGCTTGGCTGTATTTTTGTAGATGTTTCATTACCCAACTAGATAACATAATCAATGCAAGAAACGAGTAGGGTTTGTGGAGAGGAGGAGGGTGGGGGGGAGGACTGTGTGGTCTTTTGTGGTCTCTGAGGTTGGTTTTGTTTTTAAAGACATTTCATTACCCAACTAGGTAACATCATCAGTACTAGAGGGTTCAGCTAAGGAAGTAGTGAACATCCTACGTGGATTTACTTTATCTTTATTCCTCATGATACATAGAATGGCTGTTGCATTAATACCCACCAATTAAGGATAATTCTGTGCAATACCCCCTCCCCATTAGTTTGAGGTATGTGTGCATAAATTTTCACCTGTGAATTTTTTATTTTATTTATTTATTTATTTTATTTATTTATTTGTCAAACATGTACAGGATACTTGTTTCTTTAAACATAAGTAAAAAGTTCTGATAAATGAGGACAATAGGACAGTAGGACAAGGACGGTACGCACAGTGGTGCGCTTATGCACGTCCCTTACAGACCTCTTAGAAACGGGGAGAAGTCGACTGTAGACAGTCTAAGGTTAAAGTTTTTGGGGTTTGGGGAAGAAACCACAGAGTCAGGTAGTGCATTCCAGGCATTGATCACTCTGTTGCTGAAGTCGTATTTTCTGCAGTCGAGTTTGGAGTGGTTTACATTTAGTTTGAATCTATTACGTGCTCGTGTATTGCTGCGGTTGAAGCTGAAGTAGTCATTAACAGGAAGGACATTTTGGTATATGATTTTATGAACTACATTTAGATCAGATCGGAGGCGACGTAGTTGTAAATTGTAAATATTCTGGCTTTGTCCCTAAATTCTGTTGCTTCATCACCTCTCCTTCTGGTCTCAGTGTTTCTGGAAGATAGTCTCAGAGTCCAAAAGCTCCAGAGGCCACATCTCCACAGGCTACAGAAATATCAAACCACCTAGTTTGTTCAATTTGCTTCAGCCACAGGCTACACCTAAGAGACGGAGGGAAAGAACTGCAAAGCGTAAAACACCTGAACACAAAACACATTGCGTACTCCACTAAGGTGGACCTCTTGTGATCTCCGTATTTCAGCAGCTATTCAACAACCCCCAAAATATAAGGTGTGGACTTCAAATCCCAGAATTTGAAACCCCCCAAATATAAGGTGTGGACTTCAAATCCCAGAATTCCTCAGCCAGCCATGCTGGCTGAGGAATTCTGGGATTTGAAGTCCACACCTCATAAAGTTGCCAAGGTTGGAGACCTCTGATATATACCATATCTCTAGAGCGTCTGAGGACACAATTATGGTGAGCTTTAAGTTGTTGCTAGAAGGGAGGGAGGGAGGGAGGGAGGATGGAAGGCAGCTGCGGGTTGCTTCCTTACCGGTGCTGGTGCGCTGCGCACGAATCTCCATGTTTTGGGTGTGTGCGCGCTCGCTACACGAGCGTGCTTCCTTGTGCGATTTTGCTTCTGCACATGCGCGGAAGCAAAATCTCACCAAAATCTCACGCGCGCGCATGTCCCCTTGAGAGATTTCAGCGCGATTTTGCTTCCGCGCATGCGCAGAAGCAAAATTGCCCAAAAATTCACAAAAAAAGATGGCGATGCACGATGGACCGGCAGAGAGGGCTCCGGAGTGGTCACGCACAAATTGCACAATCGGCCGCTCCCTACCGGAGCTGCGTACCGGACAGCTCCGGCAAGAACCCACCTCTGATGGAAGGGAAGGAAGGGAGGGAGGGAGGGAGGGGAGGAGGGAGGGAGAATGGAAGGGAGGGAGGGAAAATGGAAGGGAAGGAGGAAGTAAGGGAGGAGGAAGGGAGGGAGGGAAGGAGGGAGGGAGAGAGGGAAGGGAGAGAGGGAAGGAAGGAAGGAAGAAAGGTAGGAAGGAAGGAAGGAAGGAAGGAAGGAAGGAAGGAAGGAAGGAAGGAAGGAAGGAAGAAAGGAAGGAAGGAAGGAAGGAAGGAAGGAAGGAAGGAAGGAAGGAAGGAAGGAAGGAAAATAAATCTGCCTTGGGTAGATTTGATGGTGGAATTATGAAGATGGAATTTCCAAAACAAAGAAAAGAAAAATAGTATTTCAGCTCATTCGTTCCAACAGGAATATTTGCATTTATATATTTATTGCTTTGGATTTGCACTAAATTAATTAGATATTGGTTCCAGTGAAATCAAAAAGACAAAGTTAGCTTAAGCCCTCTTGATTTTCATGGGCATTTAGTTCAGCTCGCTCAGCCTGAATCCAACCAATTATTAACTGAGATACAAATAGTACGGTACATTATGCACATTTTTTCTTATATTGGCACTGTCATAAATTAATTATAATGTTGAAGTAACTCCGATAATTATAATAATAGTAATAATAAAATGAATTTCCTGTATCTGATAATAAAAAAGGGGATTACTTTTATATCTAATTTTTTTCCCTGTGAAATGTTATGGAATAACTTAGTAAGACGACAGGATTTTGTAGATGTTCTTTTTTTCTTTTTTTAATCTACACAAAGGTTTGGAAATTAGCAGGAGAACAATGGAAATGAATATTAGACACTTTTATGAATGCAAAGAAAATGAGACTACAAAGCTGCAAAGATATGTATCTTCTGTCAATTATACAATTGCTGGAAACACTTTCTTCCTATCTGCACTTTTGTTTAAATATTTTAGCATGTCTCAACTTGTTTCAAAGTCATGTTCTTGCCTATACAGTATATTTAAATTTCCCATGTTTTCTCTTTAAGCAAGGTGACATAAAAGTTAATAATTTAATTGAAGAACACACTTGGAATATCACATCCAGTTTTGGTCACCACACTAATAAAAAAGATGTTGAGACTCTGGAAAGAGTGCAGAGAAGAGCAACCAGGATGATTAGAGGACTTTAGAGACTAAAACATATGAAGAACGGTTGCAGGAACTGGGCCTGGCTAGTCTAGTGAAGAGAAGGACCAGGGGAGACATGATAGCAGTGTTCCAATACTTGAGGGGCTGCCGCAGAGAGGAAGGGATCAAGATATTCTCCAAAGCACCCGAAGGACAGACAAGGAATAATGGATGGAAACTGATCAAGGAGAGATTCAACCTAGAAATAAGGAGAAATTTTCTGTCAGTGAGAACGATCAACCAATGGAACAGAAGTTGCCTTCAGAAGTTGTGGGAGCTTTCAAGAAGAGACTGGACTGCCATCTGTCAGAAATGGTGTAGGGTCTCCTGCTTGGGTGGGGGGTTGGACTAGAAGACCCACAAGGTCCCTTCCAACTCTGTTAAACTGAATCTAATCTAGAATGTTGGGACTCTGGAAAAAGTGCAGAGAAGAACAACAAAGATGATTAGGGGACCGAAGGTTAAAATATACGAAGAACAGTTGCAGGAATTGGGTATATCTAGTCTAGTGAGAAGAGTTAGAACCACTTTATAAGGCCTTGGTAAGGCCACTCATGGAATATACCATCCATTTTTGGTCACCACATTACAAAAAAGGTGTAACTTGAGACTCTGGAAAGAGTGCAGAGAAGATCAACAAAGATGATTAAGGACTAGAAGCTAAAACATATAAAGAAGAGTTGCAGGAATTGGGTATTTCTAGTTTAATGAAAAGAAGAACTAGGGGCGACATGATAGGAATGCTCCAATATTTGAAGGACTGCCAGAAAAGAAGAGGGGGTCAAGCTATTCTCTAAAACGTCCCAAAGGTGCTTTTTCAAGTGGCAACTGGACATTCTGTTTTTTCTTTGAAGGTGTTTCGCTTGTCATCCAAGAAGCTTCTTCAGCTCATCATTCTTCTTGGATGGAATCTGAAGGATTTCAGAGGGAACTTGGGGAAATACCTGACTCCCTGGTACACGATTCATCTGAGGCTCTAGTTGCTGCTTGGAACCAGGCGGCAATGGGGGCCTTAGACCGGATTGCGCCTTTGCGGCCTCTCCGTGGCAGCGGATCCCGGAGGGCCCCTTGGTTTACTGAGGAGCTCCGGGAGATGAAGCGCCTAAAGAGACGCCTAGAGCGACGATGGAGAGCCAGTAAAGCTGAGTCTGACCGGACACTTTTAAGAACTTACATTAAGTCTTACTTAGTGGCGATAAGGGCAGCAAAATGCGCGTATTTTTCCGCCCTTATTGCGTCCGCCGACTCCCGCCCAGCCGCTCTGTTTAGGGTGACTCGCTCCCTCCTAGCCAAGGAGGGGGGTGAAGATCCCTTGCAGGGCAGAGCTGAGGAATTTTCCCAGTTTCTGGCGGATAAAGTCGTTCAGATTCGGACAGACCTGGACTCCATTTGGACAGGGCAAGCCGAGATGACAGGGGTGAGTCTTAGTCCTGTTATATGGGACGAGTTTGAACCTGTCACTCCTGAGGATGTGGACAAGGCCATAGGAGCGATGAGCGCCTCCACCTGTTTATTGGACCCGTGCCCCTCCTGGCTGGTTTCTGCCAGCAGGGAGGTGACACGCGGCTGGCTCCAGGCGGTTGTGATCGCTTCTTTGAGAGAGGGATCCATCCCACAGCCTTTAAAAGCTGCGGTGGTGAGGCCCCTCCTCAAGAAGCCTTCCCTGGACCCAGCGGATTTAAAGAACTTCCGTCCAGTCTCCAACTTACCCTTCTTGGGTAAGGTTGTTGAGAAGGTGGTGTCGCTCCAACTCCTGCGGCTATTGGAGGATACTGATTATCTGGATCCCTTTCAATCGGGTTTCAGGCGCGGCTACAGTACGGAGACTGCTTTGGTCGCGCTGATGGATGATCTCTGGCGAGCCCGGGATGGGGGTCATTCCTCCATCCTGGTGCTACTTGACCTCTCAGCGGCTTTCGATACCATTGACCATGGTATCCTTCTGCGTCGTCTTGGGGAGATGGGAGTGGGAGGCACTGTTTTACAGTGGTTCTCCTCCTATCTCTCTGACAGGACGCAGTCGGTGTTGACAGGAGGACAGAGGTCGGCCCCTAGGCCCCTGGTTTGCGGGGTGCCACAGGGCTCGGTCCTCTCGCCCATCCTGTTTAACATTTACATGAAACCGCTGGGTGAGATCATCCGACGACATGGGGTGAGGTATCAGCAGTATGCTGACGATACCCAGTTATACATCTCCACCCCGTGTCAGTTCAGTGAAGCAGTTGATGTGATGTGCCGCTGCCTGGACGATGTGAGGGTCTGGATGGGAGTGAACAGACTCAGGCTCAACCCAGACAAGACTGAGTGGCTCTGGATATTGCCTCCCAAGGACTATGTCGACTGTCCCTCCTTGGTTCTCGGGGGAGAAAAATTGACTCCCTCAGAACAGGTTCGCAATTTGGGTGTCCTCCTAGATCCACAGCTAAAATTGGAGCAACATCTTTCAGCTGTGGCTAGGGGGACCTTTGCACAAATCCGTCTTGTGCACCAATTGCGACCTTACTTGGAGAGGGAGGCCTTGCTCACAGTCACTCATGCCCTTGTCACCTCACGGCTAGACTACTGTAACGCGCTCTACATGGGGCTACCCTCAAAGAGCATCCGGAGACTCCTGCTGGTACAGAATGCAGCTGCGCGTGCAGTAGTGGGTGTACCGAGATACACCCACGTAACACCTATCCTTCGCCAGCTGCATTGGCTACCAGTCAGCCTCCGGGTGCAATTTAAGGTGTTGGTCGCTACCTTTAAAGCCCTACATGGCTCAGGGCCAGGCTACCTGCGGGACCGCATCCTACCACATACCTCCCTAAGACCGGTTAGGTCCCACAGAGAGGGCCTCCTCCGGGTCCCGTCGGCCAAACAATGTCGGTTGGCGGGACCGCGGGGGGAGGGCCTTCTCTGTGGGAGCCCCGTCCCTCTGGAACCAACTGCCACCAGAGATCCGGACCATCCCCACCCTACTGGCCTTCCGTAAAGCCTTAAAAACATGGCTCTTCCGGCAGATGGGGTGAATAGGACAACCAGATTCCCCCTGAATGTTGTGTTTATAATGTCTTCTTTTTAATTATATTTTTAACTTAAATTAATGACGACTGTTTTTAAATGTACGCCTCTTATTCATGTTGTACGCCGCCCTGAGTCCCACGGGATTGGGCGGCCTATAAGAGCGTTTAAATAAAATAAATAAATAAATAAATTAGACTAAAGCCCCCAAAAGCCCCATTTGTGCTCCGGCCAAAAGTGAACGAGCAATTGGACAAACTAATCACCCAAGGGGTCTTGGAACCAGTTGATCATGTCACATGGGAGACCCCCAACGTTACCCCAATGAAGCCGGACGGCTCGATTTGCGTGTGCGCAGACTATAAGGGGACCATTAACAAAGCCCTGCAGCCCAATGCTTACCCTGTGCCCAGGGATGAAATGTGAAAATTTTCCCTACCAGTTCTGTGGGCGTGGCTTATTTTGTGGGTGTGGCTTGGAGGTCAGGTGGGTGTGGCTTCGGGTGGGCATGGGCATGTGGTCATGTGACTGGGTGGGTGTGGCCAGGTTGACATGTAACCGGGTGGGTGCAGCCAATTTAGCAGTCTATTTTGCCAGGGAGCAGGGGGTTGGACTAGATGACCTCTGAGATCCCTTCCAGTCTTTGCTATGCTGTTTCAAAGCATCCTCTGAAGCTGTGTCTAGTGCCAGCCAGGTTTGTGGTCCTCCCACCCTCCCTCCCTCCCTCCCTCCGTTCTCTCTCTCTCTCTCTCTCTCTCTCTCTCCCCCCCCCCCCTGTGGGAAGCAACCCCCCCAAATAAAATATTACTCATAAGAAAATGCTCACAGAAAAACAAGGAAAAATCAAGCTGCTAACGAAGAACCTGCCTGAAGCTCATTCCACCCTCCTCCTCCTCCTCCTCCTCCTCCTCCCAAACCTCACTTCTTACTAGCACTGATGATGTTACCTAGTTTGGGTAATTAAATGTGTGCAAGAAAACCAACAAGCTCAGAGAGCACCAAGGACCCCACAGTCCTCCTCTTCCTCCTTTCTGAAAACCCTCCGCCAGCACTGATTATGTTATCGTTGGGCGACTTATTTTTTTTAATAATAATAATAATAATAATAATAATAATAATAATAATAATAATAATAATAATAATAATAATAATAATAATAATAATAATAATAATAATAATAATAATAATAATAATAATAATAACAACAACAACAACACACTCTATTGCAACGCACTCTACATGAGGCTACCCTTGAAGAACGTTCGGAGACTACAGCTAGTGCAGAATGCGGCAGTGCGTGTGGTGATGAGTGTCCCTAGATACACCCATGTGACACCCATCCTTTGCGAACTGCACTGGCTGCCCATAGGTCTCTGAGCGCAATTCAAGGTGTTGGTGATCACCTTTAAAGCCCTACATGGCTTAGGACCAGTTTACCTCCGAGACCGCCTTCTCCAACATACATCCCTAAGACCGATTAGAGCCCACAGAGTTGGTCTGCTGGTGGTCCTGTCAGCCAAACAATGTCGACTGGCGGGCCCACGAACGAGGGCCTTCTCTGTGGCAGCACCGGCTCTCTGGAATACATTACCCCCCGAGATCCACATTATTCCCACCCTGCCAGCCTTCAGAAAAGCAGTAAAAACATGGCTTTGTCGACAGGCCTGGGGCCAATGATTTTAATACAACACCCATCACTCTTGGCCCCATGAATGATTTATTGTATGGGTTTTTAAATTGTGGTTTTTAATGTTTTTTAATGTTTTAATATCTATTGTTTTTAATGCTTTTTATATTTTTGTTGCATGTGAATTTTTACTGTTGTGAGCCGCCCAGAGTCTCTGTGGAATGGGCGGCATACAAATGCAACTAATAAATAATAATAAATAAATAAACACTCCTCTTACTTTTATTCTCAAAATGTATCTTAAATATAATTCGCGCTGTGTAATTTTTCTATTGTTTGAAAGACTCAATTATAGTGGCATCTAACCATTCATCCTGCCTATCATATTCTTAGCAACTATATAATTATGGTGTTGTTGTTTTTTGGTAGATCTGAAAAATAAAGCCACCTCTCTCTCTCTCACAGACACACACACATAGACAAAAATATACCCACAACATACACCCTACACAGCAACACATGCATACATCTCCACAAACACACCTCTTCTCGGAGGACTTTTCAAAATATATATAATGCCAATTTTTCCCTTTTTCGGCGAAAGGCGATTAAAAAAAAGAAACTTTAGATGAAGGATCCAAATTGCATCCCAGGGTTTCTGCTGTTCTTCTTCTTCTTCCACCTTTAACTTTGGAAGGAAGGCCGCATCTGCTCGAGTTCACACCGGTACCTCCCAGTTTCCCTGGAGCAGATGGTGCGGAATGAAAACACAACCCACCGACAACAATAACCCATCATTAACCATGATGGGGTTGGCAAGAGAATGGAGAAGTGGAGGAAAGTCTGGAGAGAACAAGAAGCAATGCATTCCCTTCGGTTGTTCGGATGTGTTAGCTAACCACAAAGAGAAGAGAAAAGAAAACGTAATATTAGTTAAATACAAAGGACGGGGACATTACATGGTCATTTGTCATGCATTTCTATCCATTTTTGAAGCTCAGTTTTTGATTCCCTCAATTTAATGGTTCTTAAGGGAGTGAGAAACCCCCTTCAGGGTCATCCCAGCCTCTTGGCTCCTGCTGGATCAGCAGGTGAGGTTCAGATCAGCGGTGAGCTTCAAAAATTTTAGCAAGGGGTTCTCTGCCCAGTTGCTGGGTAGGCGTGGCCATGATGGGCGTGGCCTAGTTGGCCTCTTGCACTATGGCGGGGGGCGGGCGTTTTTGTCCTCCCGGGCTCCGGAGGCTTTCCTCAAGCCTCCAGGAAAGCAAAAATGGACTCCCCAGGCTCCGGAGGCCCTCTGGAGGCCAGAAACGGGAACTTCCGGTAGGCCCGTTTTTTGCCCTCCCCGAGCTTCCATGCACGCCCTGCACTTACCTGCATCCAAAATGGGCCGTTTGGGGACTCCTGGGAAGGGCGGGATGGGGTGGGTGGGGCCAGCCAGGAGTGGGATTTGGGGGGTTCTCCGAACTGCACAGAATCTTAGCTAGAGGTTCTCCCGAACCCCTGCGAACCCCCAACAGCCCACCCCTGGTTCAGATAGTCCTTGACTTAACAACAGTTCATTTAGTGACAAAAGTCATTGAAGTGACAACAGTACTGAACAACTTACAACAGTTCATTGAGTGACAAACATTGTTGAAGTGACAACAGCACTGAAAAAAAGTGGCTTCTAACCATTTTTCACACTTACGACCATTGCATCATCCCCCTGGTCATGTCATTCAAAATTCAGACGCTTGGCAACTGACTCAGAGTTATGACCGTTGCAGTGTCCTGGGGTCATGTGATCCCCTTTTGCAACCTTCTGAGAAGCAAAGTCAAGGGGGAAGCCAGATTCATTTAACAACCGTCTGAATAATTTAACGACTGCAGGGACTCACTCAACAACTGTGGCAAGGAAGGTCCTAAAGCAGGGCAAAACTCGCTTAACAAATGTCCCGCTTTCAACAGAAATGTTGAGCTCAATTGTGGTCATAATATAGGACTGTAAAAGCAGGCATAATGTCTGTATTTCTATTACCGTATTTTTCGGAGTATAAGACGCACCGGAGTATAAGACGCACCTTAGTTTTGGGGGAGGAAAATAGGGAAAAAATCTGACTACCAGGTATTCATCTGGCTAGCATCCTTAGTCTGGTCAGCTTCAGCACATTATTTTATCCTCTGGTTAGGGCTGAAAAAACCTTTTTCGGAGGGAGTAGCAATGAAAAAATCCTGGAAGCCGGGAAGATCGTTAGCACCTCCTTAGGGCTGAAAAAACCTTTTTCAGAGGGAGTAGCAATGAAAACAAGGCTGCAAAGACTTAGGGCTTTAAAAAAACTTCTTCAGAGGGAGTAGCAATGAAAAAATCCTGCAAGCCGGGAAGATCGTTAGCACCTCCTTAGGGCTGAAAAAACCTTTTTCAGAGGGAGTAGCAATGAAAACAAGGCTGCAAAGACTTAGGGCTTTAAAAAAACTTCTTCGGAGGGAATAGCAATGAAAAAATCCTGCAAGCCGGGAAGATCATTAGCACTTCGTTAGGGCTGAAAAAACCTTTTTCGGAGGGAGTAGCAATGAAAACAAGCCTGCAAGCAGGGAAGATAGTTAGCACCTTGTTAGGGCTGGGGGAAAAAGCTTCAAAAAAGCTACATTCGGAGTATAAGACGCACCCAAATTTTCAGCCTCTTTTAGCGGGGGGAAGGTGCATCTTATACTCTGAAAAATATGGTATTTATAATGGGGATTTTAAAAATGCTCAACGTTTTTAAAATGGCTAGCGTTTGGCACATTGAATGATGAGTAAAAATCCTGACAGAATGTTTGGAATGAAGTTTATTTATTTTCAAGCTCAGAACATTTTTTTCTCTCTCCTATCCTATCCCTTTGAGCATTTTCCAGGCAACTTTCTGCATTCCCTCCCCCCTCATGTCTGCAAAAATTGTTTGCTACATGATGCACCGGCAATCTATTTAGTCTTTTGACTATAATCCCATCTTTATTTATATCAGGGTATCATAATATTGACAGTTTTCTTTTCAAATCTTCCGAGTTTCCACGTTTTACTAATGACAGATGAAAAGACGGGCAGGAGACCTTGTGACATTTGCAGACGACAGAAAATTAGGTAAGACTGCTAGCATCCTAGAAATGACATGTAGGATACACACTGCTAAATGAAAGAGATATTCAAGTGAGAAACTGCTACATTGAGGAAATGGGCAAAATTTGCAGAGAGGAATGAAAAGCTATGCATTTAGAAAACGGAAAACATAAACCTCAGTGTAGAAAGTGGAATTGCTGGCAACGGAGCTGGCGAAAAAGATATTGAAAAGAAAATTGATTACAGACTCAATATGAATCAACAGTGTGATAGGGCTGCCAAAAAAAAGCTAAATACAATTTTAGATTGCACGGGTAATAGTACAATTTTGAAACCATGGGAAATAATATTTTGACTTTAATCTGTTTTGGTCAGACTTCAAATGCTATGTTCACTTCTGGAGTCCTATTTTTAAAGACGAATTTAGATACAGGTAGTCCTTGATTTAGGGATGTGGTGGCTCAGTGGCTAAGACACTGAGCTTGTCGATCAGAAGGTCGGCAGTTCGAATCCCTAGCGCCGCGTAACGGAGTGAGCTCCCGTTACTTGCCCCAGCTTCTGCCAACCTAACAGTTCGAAAGCCCGTAAAAAATGCAAGCAGAAAAATAGGGGCCACTTTGGTGGGAAGGTAACAGCGCTCCGTGCGCCTTCGGCATTGAGTCATGCTGGCCACATGACCATGGAGACGTCTTTGGACAGCGCTGGCTCTTCGCTTAGAAACAGAGATGAGCACCGCCCCTAGAGATGGAAATGACTAGAACGCATGTGCGGGGCAGGGGGGGTTCTAAATTTTTTACTACCGGTTCTGTGGGCGTGGCTTGTTTTGTGGGTGTGGTTTGATGGCCGTGTGACTGAGTGGGCATGGCCAACTTGCCATCACTCATGCCCACGTCCTCAGTCACATGCCCCCTGCCTAGCCATGCTCACAGAACTGGCAAAAATGTGTTTTGCCAGTTGGGAGGCTGGCAAAGAAGCCTAGCTTTCCCCATCGCCGCGGCAGCTTCTACCTCAGCACCAGCAGGAGCAGGGTGCTGCAGCTGCAAAAGCGGGGAAGGCCCATCAGAGGCGAGAAGGGTTGCTCCTCCCATGGCTGTTGCAGCAGCCGCCCAGGCGAGCCGCTCCCCGCCTCAGGCCCATGCCCCCCTACCTGGCCATGGTGAAAATTTCTGTTTTGCCAGCTGGGAGGCTGGCAAAGAAGCCTCACTTTCCCCGCCGCCGCGGCTGCTTCTACCTCAGTGCTGAATGGTTCATGCCCCCCTACACACACATACCCCGCGCTTGTCCTGGCAGCACTCTGGCAGTAGCAGCCATGTGAGGGGAGGAGAGGGACCGGAGAATGAAGCGGGGACGGCGGCAGCCAAAGCTGCCACTTGTTTGCAACAGCCGAAGATGGAAGAGGCACCTCTTCCGTCCTTGGCTGTTGCAAAGAAGCGGCAGCTCTGGGTGTGCCACGCCCGCTTTGTTCTCGAGAGCTGCTCTGCACCTTATTTGCAACCCACTCCAAAGGGAGCTCAGATTGTGGCGGCGTTCCGGCTTACACTGCCCTGTGGTGTCTGAGGTTGACCTGGTGACACAGGTGTGTTTTGGGGCACCTAATCCTCCGGCAAGCCCGGCCATGCAAAGGCTGGAGATTGAGGGAGAGCGGCCAGGTCCTCCTGGGCAGCTGCTTCCCACTGCCCTCCCCGGAGGGGCTAGCTTCGCCCACAGATTCTTCACCCGCCAAGAGCCGAGCTGACCGTAGCTGGGCTGCCTGACCCCAGGAACAAGAGAATTAAATGGCGGGCAAGGGGGGGGGCTGGCATCAGGCCGGGCGGTGACTGACTCGGATTGAACCTGGCTTCCCAACTAGCAGAGGGAACGAGGCCGGGAGGAGGTGGTCACATCAACAGTTCGGTCTCCCGCCATGTTCAAGCAGAGCTCCGGTGGGGCTTGAATCTGCATTGCAGGAAGACTCTGCTTTTGGGATGCGCACACTCCAGGCTTCCTCTGGAGACACCCCACCCAACCTTCCTACAATTGCTGGGGACATCTTTCTTGGTCTGCCGGTGCCCCTTTGCCTCTTCCCGTGCCCGGGTGCGGGGAAAACACCTCAGGGCACCATGATCCATCTTACCCAACTGGGAGGTTTCTCCTGAAGCGGCGGCACTCTCAGAGGATGATGTTTTGACACTTTTTTTTGACACTCCGGCCCCATATCCAGGTTGGGACGTCATGTGGCGGTAGTCGTCTCAGCTTTCCCTCCGTTGCCCTTCCTGGGCAAAAAGCGCCCCTTCTCACCTCTAACATGCCTTCCCCGCGGTTGCAGCCAGAGCACCCAACTCCTGCTGGCGCGCTGAGCCGGGCCGGCCAGGTCCTGTCCGCGAGATGAACGTGAAGGAGAAAGGCTTCTCTCTGGACCTCGGGGGCGGCTTCACCGAGGACGCGCCAAGGCCCCCAGTCAAGAGGGTGACTCTGTTTCTGTGGCCTGCTGGCCATGGCTTTTAGGCCGGGAAGGGCAATGGAGGGAAAGCACAAAGCAGCTTTCTTCTCGCCGGCAGATCGGAGAACTTTTTGGCATTTTTGTTGCCGAGCTCCCAGAGAGCCACGCTCATGCTATCCCACATGAGCGTGGAGCCAGCCGGGGACAAGCCGGGCAGGCCAGGAGCAATGGCAATGGCAGAGTCCGGCACTCGGGGAGGGCAAAGTTAGCATGAACCCAGCCGCGTCCTGTGCTACCTCCGCTGGCTCACAGCAGCGGACTCAGCTGCAGCCCAGATGAGCCAAGGAACTGCAGGGAGCCTCCCATGTGTTGTACCTCACTCTCACCCCTCCGGCCGTCGCCTGTGCCTCCATACCGTTTTCAGCTGCCCACCTCCGAATGGCGGTGAACCAGTAGCAACCCACGACTGAGGCAGAGGTTTTGGATTGCAGGTGCATAATTGCAGGGAGAGAATGAATAACTCATCTGGCACCCCAAGGATAGGCAGCTTCCTTCCCATGAAGACGGGATTGCTTTTTATCACCCTCCAAGGAGGAATCAACGATTGATCCAGTTCACTTTGTAACGCGGAATAAAAAGAGATTTATTTTAGCCATCTTTGGAAGCCAAATCTTATGGATGGACTCCGGAGAGTTATCCTGCGTGAATTTTCTTTGTGGGGTCCCGCTCCTTTGATGAATCAAGCTTATTTTGCTGTTTTGAAATATGACAGGCAGAGGTCGGGAAATATTTGCAAATACAATCCTCACCTGTCTCTTAACGGTCGCCAAGGGGATGAATATTTTGCAGGAAGCATTAAATCCAACATTCAGGATCTTCTAAACCAGCCTCCAAGTTGTTGGTTTTTTAAAAATCTTTTCTTCTTTGGTCTTTGGTTTCACAGATGCTCGTGACTCTTAAGAATGTGTGGAAGGGTAGAAAATATTGATTTTTTTTCCACAATTAGCCCGATACAGGTAGTCCTCAATTTATTACCAGTTCTTGTGGGCGTGGTGTGGCTTGGTGGGCGTGGCTTGATAGGCGTGGCAGGGGAAGGATACTGCAAAATCTCCATTCCCACCCCACTCTGGGGCCAGCCAGAGGTAGTATTTGCCGGTTCTCCGAACTACTCAAAATTTCCGCTACCGGTTCTCCAGAACCTGTCAGAACCTGCTGAATTTCACCCCTGGGACCAGGATTTATGTGGCTGTGTAAGGTGGTTGTTAAGTGAGTCTGGCCCAATTTTATGACGTTTTTGACCATGGTTGTTAAGTGAATCACAGCAGTTGTTCACTGAATCATGCGGTTGCTAAATGAATCTTAAAAGAAAAAAGAAAGCTAATACAATCCACTTGATTGTATAAACAGAGGCATAGAATCAAAATCACCTGAAGTATTACTATTGTTTTATAAAGCCTTAGTAAGACCACACCTGGAATACTGCACCCAGTTTTGGTCACCACAATACAAAAAAGATGTTGAGACTTTGGAAAAAGTGCAAAGAAGATCAATTAAGAGGATTGTAAAGGCCTGGAGACTAAAACATATGAAGAACGGCTGCAGGATTTGAGTTTGGCTAGTGTAGAGAAAAGAAGGACTAGGGGAGACATGATATCAGTGTTCCAGTATCTCAGCAGTTGCTACAAAGAAGAGAGGGTCAAATTATTCTCCAAAGCATCAGAGGACAGGACAAGAAGCAATGGGTGGAAACTAATCAATGAGAGAAGCAACTTGGAATTAAGGAGAAACTTCCTAACAGTGAGGACAATTAACCAGTGGAACTGCTTGCCACCAGAAGGCAGGACAAGAAACAATGGATGGAAACCAATCACGAAGAGAAACAAGTGTTTGAAGGATTGCTTTGGAGAGAATATGGACAGGAGCATAATGCCCTCACCTTGAAGAATTGATCCAGCCAAAGCACCTGAAGGCAGGAGAAGAAGCCATGGATGGAAACTAAGGAGAGATCCAACTGAGAACTAAGGAGAAATTTCCTGACAATGAGAGCAATGAACCAGTGGAATGGCTTGCCTTCAGAAGTTGTGGGTGCTCCATCACTGGAGGCTTTCAAGAAGAGATTGCACTGCCATCTCTCCAGGGTGATATAAGGTCCCCTGCTTTGACCAGGGGGTTGAACTCGATGACCACCAAGATCCCTTCCAACTCTGTTATTCTGTTACACCCAGCAAGTAGTTGACCTGTGGGACTGACTACCTGTTCTTTTGAGTTTTGAAGTTTTGCTGTAAAGCTTCCACTTGTTCATTGTTGTCCTATCCTATATAGGAACTGGACATGGCCAGTCTAGCGAAGAGAAGGATCAGGGGAGACATGATAGCAGTGTCCCAATATTTGAGGGGCTGCCACAGAGAGGAAGGGGTCAGGCTATTTTCCAAAGCACCCGAACGCCAGACAAGGAATAATGGATGGAAACTGACCAAGGAGAGATTCAACCTGGAAATAAGGAGAAACTTTCTGACGGTGAGAGTGATCAACCAGTGGAACAGCTTGCTTGCGGAGGTTGTGAGAGCTCCAACACTTGAGACTTTCAAAGGGAAATTGGACTGCCATTTATCCGAAATGGTGTAGGGACTCCTGCTTGAGCGGGGGGGGGGGGTTGGACTAGATGACCTACAAGGTCCCTTCCAACTCTAATAATCTGTATCTGTATCTATCCTTCGGAGGTAGAATTTATGGAAAATGAATCCATGCCCTCTGACTTTCTTAAGAATTGAAAGACTGCGCTATGATGTCTCCTCTTAGCCTTCTCTCCTTTAGACAAAACACACTAACTTCCATCAACTAACCAGTGGAACGGCTTACCTTCAGAAGTTTTGGATGCTCCATCAGTGGAGGTTTTTAAGAAGAGATTGGACAGATATTTGTCTGAAATGGCATAGGGCAGTGATGGCGAACCTTTTAGACACCAAGTGCCCAAACTGCGTGTGCGCGCATGCCCAAACTGAAAGACGTGCGTGCACGAACATGTGCATGTACGGACATGCGTGAATGTGCATGAATGTGGGCATGCATCGACGTGCACATTGTTAAGATATTCATGACCTGGGAGAGCCATGTTAACAAGGTTAGGCAATGAATAGGCATAGCAACTAATTCAACCAATGGGAGCTAACCACTTCTGAGTCTGTGCAGAGAATCAAAACTGGAAAGCTTAAGCTTAAGGCTGGGTGTGGTTCCACTCTCCACTCCGTACTCTTCCACTCTGAGCTCTGCTGAAATGAAACTAACTCTCCTGCTTGTGTTTACCTGTAACTGATTGAAGAAGAATTCTACTTGTGGTATTGTAAATATATATATATATATATTATTATGTTTATAAAGAAGTTATTGAATCCAGCTGAATCAGTCATCTGTGTGTGCTTCTGGTTTTGATTTTTGCAATGAACTTTAATACACATGCATGGACATGCTCGCATGTGCAGCGGAGACCCGAAGACCAGCTGGCCGGTGGGGGCAGGGCATCCCAACACCAGCAGTGCGGCAAGAGGTAAGATCCTTTTCTTTTATGAGCTTCTGTTTCGTCGTTTGCAGGGAAACAGAAGCTCATGAAAGAAACGCCACGGAGATCTGACCTGGGGCGACGGTGCGTGTGCCAGCATAGAGGGCTCTCTGTGCCACCTCTGGCACACGTGC
The DNA here is from genome assembly GCA_023053685.1 of Diadophis punctatus similis. Classification (NCBI taxonomy): domain Eukaryota; kingdom Metazoa; phylum Chordata; class Lepidosauria; order Squamata; family Dipsadidae; genus Diadophis; species Diadophis punctatus. The sequence continues at coordinate 560,344 of JALIGW010000094.1, forward strand.
CATAGGTTTGCCATCACAGGTATAGGGTCTCCTCAGGGGTGGGTTCCCAATATTTTTTACTACCACTCTGTGGGTGTGGCTTATTTTGTGGGTGTGGCTTGCCAGCCATATGACCGGATGGGTGTGGCTTGCTGGCCATGTGACCGGGTGGGCATGCCTTCTTGGACTGCTGAAGGGAGGGGAATGGAGATAGCTCCTGCCGCCCATTCTTTCAGCGTCTCACGCACTCCCTCAGCCATCCTCCCCTGCTTGGACTCACTGTGGGGTAGGAAGGCAGTGCATGCGCAGTGCCAGAAGCTCGGATTCTGGGCATGTGCAGAAGAAATTTTTTTAAAAAATGTAAAAAAAAATTTTTTTAAAAAAAAAATGGCGGCACCCAGGCACCGGCAACCGACCGCACCGGCACTGTGATGTCACCAGCAGGCCGCTACCGGTGCTATAGAGTGAACCGCACCGGTAGGAACCCACCACTGGGTCTCCTTCTTGGACAGGTGGTTGGAGTGGAAGACCTCCAAGGTCCCCTCCAGCTCTATTCTGATTGATTGAACTAATTTTTAGTTATATCCTCTTCTATACTTTCTTTGAAGCACATTTTATCAGAGACTCCAAAGAGCGAGTGCTGGGTATGCTATTGCCAAATATTCTTAAATTCTTCCAGAGTTAAAACATTTTTCTCCACTCTCCATTAGTGGGAAATTTCCTTTAATTATAATCTTTAATTCTTTCTGGCTGCCTCCAGTAACCCGCTTTCAAAGTCTCCTCTTATCATATTTTTTCTTTCATCCAGAACACTTTCCCAGGAAGAGATTTTATACACTTACACTCAAATCTTCACATATTTTTAATAAGATTTTAAACAAACGACAGGAAGTATTCTTATGATTTTTTTTTAAAAAAATCTTGTTCTCAATCAACCCGGTTCCCTTAGTCCGTTTAAAAGCTTTCTAAAATCAGTTTCTAATCACCTTTTCGCTGCTTATTTCAAAGTAAAAATAACTTGGTTTTTAAGTTTTACACTTATGTAAACCTCTTTTCATTGCGGGTTGGAGGAAAATCAGCCAGTTAATAAAACATACACTTTTTAATATCCAAACAGCCATTCCCCATCCTGTCATTTCTGCCAAGGACATGGCCCTTCAACTCTTGTCTATGGTCAACTGAAGACTGAAGATTAGGTTGATAATCCTAATTATAATTGTGGCTGAATAACAGAATAACAGAGTTGGAAGGGACCTTGGAGGTCTTCTAGTCCAACCCCTGTCTCAAGCAGGAGACCCTATACCAATGATGGCGAACCTATGGCACGGGTGCCACAGGTGGCACGCAGAGCCATATCTGCCGGCACGCGAGCCATTGCCCTAGCTCAGCTCCAGTGCGCATGTGCGTGCCCGCCAGCTGATTTTTGGCTTGCGCGGAGGCTCTGGGAGGGCGATTTCGGCCTCCAGAGGGCCTCCAGGATGGTGGGGGGAGTGTTTTTGCCCTCCCCAAGCCCCAAAAAAGCCTCTGGAACCTGGGGAGGGCGAAAAATGGGCCCACCGGGCCCACTGGAAGTCAGGAAATGGGGGAGTGGGGGGGTCGCGCACGCATGTGCAGGAGGGTGGGGCAAGTGAGGGGCTTTGAATTATGGGTGTGGGCACGCACGGGCGTGCAATAGCGCGCACACACACTATTTTGGCACCCGAGGAAAAAAAGGTTCGCCATTACTGCCCTATACCATTCTGGACAAATGGCTGTCCAGCCTCTTCTTAAAAACGTCCACTGATGGAGCACCCAAAACTTCTGAAGGTAAGCTGATCTATTGGATACTCTTAGGAAGTTTCTCCTTAATTCCAGGTTGCTCCTCTCCTTGATTAGTTCAATCCATCCATCCATCAGAATAGAGCTGAAAAGGACCATTGAGGTCTTCTAGTCCAACCCCCTGCTCAAGCAGGAGAACCTATACCATTCCGGACAAATGGCTGTCCAGTCTCTTCTTAAAAACCTCCAGTGATGGAGCATCCAAAACTTCTGAAGGCAAGCTGTTCCACTGGTTAGCTGATGGAAGTTAGTGTGTTTAGTCTAAAGGAGAGGCGGCTAAGAGGAGACATCATTGTAGTCTTTCAATCCTTAAGAATGTCATAGGCCATGGATGCATTTTCCATAAATTTTACCACCAAAGGATAGGACAAGTGGAAGCCTTACAGCAAAATATTGAAATTTGAATGGGTAGACTATCCCACAGATCAACTACTTGCTGGGTATAACAGAATAACAGAGTTGGAAGGGTACTTAGAGGTCATCAAATCCAACCCCATGCGCAAAGCAGGAGTCCTTACAGCACCCTGAAGTTGTGGGTGCTCCATCACTGGAGGTTTTTAAGAAGAGACAGGACAGCCATTTGTCTGAAATGGTATAGGGCCGTGATGGCGAACCTATGGCACGGGTGCCACAAGTGGCACGCGGAGCCATATCGGTGGGCACGCGAGCTCAGGTCCGGCGTGCATGTGTGCACCAGCCGGCTGATTTTCGGGCCTTCTGGGCCCACTGGGAGTCGGGAAACAGGCTGTTTCCAGCCTCCAGAGGGGGTGGGGAAGGTCATTTTCGCCCTCCCCAGGCTCCTAGAAAGGCTCTGGAGCCTGGGGAGAGCGAAAAATGGGCGTGCCATTGCATGCTGGGAGCAGGGGGGGGGGTCATGCGTGCATGTGCGGGGGTGCATGGAATTATGAGTGTGAGCACGCACACACGTGATCCCCCACATTCCCCCCCTTTTGGCACGCGAACCAAAAAAGGTTCGCCATCACTGGTATAGGGTCTCCTTTTTCAGCAGGGGGTTGGTCTAGAAGGCCTTTGAGGTTCCTTCCAGCTCTATTCTGGTTGATTGATTGAAGTAATCAAGGATAGGAGAAACCTGGAATTAAGGAGAAACTTCCTAAGAATATCCAGTACATCAGCTTTCCTTCAGATGTTGTGGGTGCTTCATCACTGGAGGCTTTTAAGAAGAAACTAGACAGCCACTTGTCTGAAATGGTATAGGATCTCCTGCTTAAGCAGGGGGGTTGGACTAGAAGACCTCCAAGGTCCCTACACTTTCTTGACTGAAGAACAACTTCTAGTCTTAGAAGACCCACCACCTTTTCCAAAACTCAGACTCTTGAAGGCTGAAACATTGAAGATGGATCAGCCACTTTTGAAGTCTTGGGTTACAAGCTGAGCTGGGATGTCATTAAAGGAGGTGACAATGGTTTTTCTTGAATTGGGGTCACCTGGGCTCCATCGTTTTCTGAATCCTCTCCACAGCTTTGCCGAATTTCTTGCTTTAGGGACACGGTAACTTCAATCCCAGCTGCAAACAAGCCACAATTCTGGAAGCCAAGATCTAAAACCTGGCGACTGATCCAACGAGTTAAGTGTAGCCATAAGGCGTTGATCCCAGTTCAGAGGCAAAATAATCCAGCGTCGGAGTTTTCCAGCAGGAGAGTAGTGGGAGCTCATGGATTCTGCTCAGAAATGATAAGACATTTGGACTTATCGTTATGCACAGGGTCTCCTAAGGAGTAATCCTGCGTAACGAGAAGCAGAGGGTGATGAGCAAACCAGGCCTTGCACATAGGCACAAAACAGTTCCTAAACAGTTTCCCCTGGGCACACCTCCCCGTCCCCCCCAAAAAAGAAAAGAAGAAAAGAAGATATGGACGATTTTGCAAAGGTTTGCAAGTTAGAACAATTAATCAGTGGAACAGCTTGCCTCCAGAAGTTGTAAATGCTCCAAAACTGGAAGTTTTTAAGAAGAGATTAGACAACCATTTGTCTGAAATGATATAGGGTTTCCTGCCTAAGCAGGGGGTTGGACTAGAAGACCTCCAAGGTCCCTTCCAATACTTCACTTCTCTTCTCTTCTCATCTCTTCTCATCTCTTCTCTTCTCTTCTCTTCTCTTCTCTTCTCTTCTCTTCTCTTCTCTTCTCTTCTCTTCTTTTCTGTGAATTGCATCATATAAATCCCTAATAAGACCACACCTGCAACCAATTTTGGTCACCACACTACAAAAAAGATGTTAGGACTTTGGAAAAAGTTCAGAGAAGAGCAACTCAGATGATCAAAGGCCTGGAGGATAAAACATATGAATAATGTCTGCTAGATTTGGGTTTGGCTAATCTGGAGAAAAGAAAAATTAGGAGGGACATAATAGCATTATTCCAGCATTTGAGAGGCTGCCACAAAGAAGGGTGTGTGTGTGAAATTATTCTACAAAGCACCAGAAGGCAGGACAAGAAGCAACGGATGGAAACTAATCAAGGAGAGAAGCAACCTGGAATTAAGGAGAAACTTCCTGACAGTGAGGACAATTAACGAGTGGAACAGCTTCCTTCAGACTTGTGGGTGCTCCATCACTGGAAGTTTTTAAGAAGAGACTGGAGAACTATCTGAAACGGAATAGGGTCTCCTGTTTCAGCAGAGGGTTGAGCTAGAAGACCTTCAAGGTCCCTTCCAACTCTCTTATTCTGTTAATTAATCAGTGGGACATCTTGCCTTCAGAAGTTGTGGGTGCTCTAACACTGGAAGTTTTCAATAAGAGATTGGACAGCCACTTGTCTGAAATGGTATAAGGCAGTGGTGGGATTCAAATTTTTTTTACTAACGGTTCTTTTGGCGTGGCTTGGTGGGCGTGGCTTGGTGGGTGTGGCGTAGCTTGGTGGGTGTGGCTTGGTGGGCGTGACATGGCTTGGTGGGTGTGGCTTGGTGGGTGTGGCAGGGGAAGGTTACTGCAAAATCCCCATTTCCTCCCTATCAGCTGGGACTCGGGAGGCAGAGAATAGATGGGGGCGGGGCCAGTCAGAGGTGGTATTTACCGGTTCTCCGAACTACTCAAAATTTCCGCTACCGGTTCTCCAGAACTGGTCAGAACCAGCTGAAACCCACCTCTGGCATTGTAAGGTCTTCTGCCAGTGCGGGGGACTGGACTGGAAGACCTCCAAGGTCCCTTCCATCTTCTGGAAGATCCTGGAGCACCGGGGAACTGCCAGAGGACTGGAAAAGAGCTGATGTAGTTCCCATCTTCAAAAAAGGAAAAAAAACAGATCCAGGAAACTACAGACCTATCAGCCTGACCTCAATACCAGGGAAGATTTTGGAAAAGATAATCAAGCAACGAATCAATGAACACCTAGAAACAAACAAAGTAATAACCAAAAGCCAACATGGGTTTGTCAAAAACAGATCATGCCAGACTAATCTTATTGCATTCTTTGATAAAGTGACAAAATTAGTGGACCAGAGGAATGCTGTCGATGTGGTTTACTTGGACTTCAGTAAGGCATTTGACAAAGTAGATCATAACCTACTACTAGATAAAGTAGAAAAATGTGGGTTAGACAGCATCACCACCAGATGGATTCGAAATTGGCTAACCAACCGCACTCAATGTGTAGTGCTCAATGGAACTGCATCTACATGGAGGGAAGTATGCAGTGGAGTACCCCAAGGCTCTGTTTTAGTCCCAGTACTCTTCAACATCTTCATCAATGACTTGGACGAGGGGATAGATGGGGAACTCATCAAATTTGCAGATGACACCAAACTGGCAGGAATAGCCAACTCTCCAGAAGATAGGCTCAAGATACAGAAGGATCTTGACAGACTTGAACATTGGGCGCTATCAAACAAAATGAAATTCAATGGTGAAAAAAGTAAGGTTCTATATTTAGGCAAGAAAAACAAAATGCACAGGTACAGTATATGTGGTACCTTGCTCAACAGTAGTAACTGTGAGAGGGATATTGGAGTCCTAGTGGATAACCATTTAAATATGAGCCAGCAGTGTGCAGCAGCTGCCAAAAAAGCCAACACAGTTCTAGGCTGCATTAACAGAGGGATAGAATCAAGATCACGCGAAGTGTTAATACCACTTTATAATGCCTTGGTAAGGCCACACTTGGAATACTGCATACAGTTTTGGTCGCCACGATGTAAAAAGGATGTTGAGACTCTAGAAAGAGTGCAGAGAAGAGCAACAAAAATGATTAGCGGACTGGAGGCTAAAACATATGAAGAACGGTTGCAGGAACTGGGTATGTCTAGTTTAATGAAAAGAAGGACCAGGGGTGACATGATAGCAGTGTTCCAATATCTCAGGGGTCGCCACAAAGAAGAGGGAGTCAAACTTTTCTCCAAGGCACCTGGGGGGTAGAACAAGAAGCAATGGGTGGAAACTAATCAAGGAGAGAAGCAACTTAGAACTAAGGAGAAATTTCCTGACAGTTAGAACAATTAATCAGTGGAAAAGCTTACCTCCAGAAGTTGTGAATGCTCCAACACTAGACATTTTTAAGAAGATGTTGGATAACCATCTGTCTGAAGTAGTGTAGGGTTTCCTGCGTAAGCAGGGGGTTGGACTAGAAGACCTCCAAGGTCCCTTCCAACTCTGTTATTATTATTATTATTATTATTATTATTATTATTATTATTATTATTATTATTATTATTATTATTATTATTATTATTATTATTATTATTATTATTATTATTATTATTCTATTCTATTCTATTCTATTCTATTCTATTCTATTCTATTCTATTCTATTCATTATTCTAAAGTCTTTATTATTCCTCAACTTTCTGTCTCCACTTCCCTTCCAATCAATGAGGACGATAGAGAGCAGAGGCCTGGTTGCCAAGGACCTGCCCACACAGTTTGACTTGAAGGAAATGTGCATTTTTGGGGAGCCAAATAGGAGGAGGAATGTAAAATCTTTCTCTCGTCCTCTTAATTCGTGGAACAACTGCAATCTCTTTGGTTTTCGGTTGACCAGAAGCCCTTGTCAGGAGCTACCACAGCTTCTGAAAAGGGGGATAATATGACTTGAAGGCTGCTTAGAGATTCCTCACCGTACGCATGAGTCATTATGCAAAAGAAACAGAACAAGAGTAGATGTCTGTCAGACGTTCTCAACTTTGCTAAATAACCTAGGGTAAAGACCGTCTGTCTGATAGCAATCGTAGCCACACTTCTTAAAACATAGAAACATAAAAGCCTATCCAGAAAATCAGAGAGAAAATCTTAGTAGCATTTTCTCGTACTCTTTCTCCTCTCTTTCTTCTTCTTCTTCTTCTTCTTCTTCTTCTTCTTCTTCTTCTTCTTCTTCTTCTTCTTCTTCTTCTTCTTCTTCTTCTTCTTCTTCTTCTTCTTCTTCTTCTTCTTCTTCTCTTCTTTTCTTCTTCTTCTTCTCCCCCTCCTCCTCCTCCTCCTCTCCTCCTCCTCCTCTTCTCCTCCTCTCCTCCTCCTCCTCCTCCTCCTCCTCCTCCTCCTCCTCCTCCTCCTCCTCCTCTTCTTCTTCTTCTTCTTCTTCTTCTTCTTCTTCTTCTTCTTCTTCTTCTTCTTCTTCTTCTTCTTCTTCTTGTCATCCTCCCCCCTCCCCCTCCTCCCATCCAATTTAATTAGCCAATGATACCGCAAGAACATGTAGTTGGCTGTTCATTTTCTTCTCCTTCTCCTCCTCCTCTCCACTTTAATTAGCCAACATTATGGCAAAAACGTGTGGTGGGTTGTTCATTTTCTCAAGCAACTTCTGCACTATTTACACAAATTGTAGACTTTCCTGTTGTCTATACATAATCTCTTCAACAAAATTGCAAGTTGTTTATATTACAGCCAATTAATATTTGATGAGGGCACTGTAACCACTTTTTGATTTGTAATTGCAATTAGAATTGTGGTTAGTTCCAATTCGAGTTTTCTGCATAAAAATAAGATTTTTAAAATGATGAAGTGGACAGTCGATAGATTTGTAAAGTTCAATTGGTTCCAAAATCACAGAGAAGAGCAGCCGGAGCAAGGGGATGGAGTTAAAAGGATGTTTATGTATACAGGAGTTTTAGAATAGAATAACAGAGTTGGAAGGGACCTTGGAGGTCTTCTAGTCCAACTCCCTGCTTAGGCAGGAAACCCTACACCACTTCAAACAAATGGTTATCTAACATCTTCTTAAAACCTTCCAGTGTTGGAGCATTCACAGCTTCTGGAGGCAAGCTGTTCCACTGATTAATTGTTCTAACAGTCGGAAATTTCTCCTTAGTTCTAGGTTGCTTCTCCTCTTGATTAGTTTCCATCCGTTGCTTCTTGTTCTACCCTCAGATGTTTTGGAGATTAGCTTGACTCCCTCTTCTTTGTGACAACCCCTGAGATATCGGAACCCTGCTATCATATCTCCCCTAGTCCTTCTTTTCATTAAACTAGACATACTCAGTTCCTGCAACCGTTCTTCATATGTTTTAGCCTCCAGTCCCCTAATCATCTTTGTTGCTCTTCTCTGCACTCTTTCAAGAGTCTCAACACCCTTTTTTTATTGTGGCGACCAAAACTGGATGCAGTATTCCAAGTGTGGCCTTACCAAGGCATCATAAAGTGGTATTAACACTTCGCGTGATCTTGATTCTATCCCTCTGTTAATGCAGCCTAGAACTGTGTTGGCTTTTTTGGCAGCTGCTGCACACTGCTGGCTCATATTTAAATGGTTGTCCACTAGGACTCCAAGATCCCTCTCACAGTTACTACTGTTGAGCAAGGTACCACGTATACTGTACCTGTGCATTGTTTTTCTTGCCTAAATGTAGAACCTTACTTTTTTCACCATTGAATTTCATTGTGTTAGATAGCGCTCAATGTTCAAGTCTGTCAAGATCCTTCTGTATCTTGAGCCTATCTTCTGGAAAGTTGGCTATTCCTGCCAGTTTGGTGTCATCTGCAAATTTGATGAGTTCCCCATCTATCCCCTCGTCCAAGTCATTGATGAAGATGTTGAAGAGTACTGGGACTAAAACAGAGCCTTGGGGTACTCCACTGCATACTTCCCTCCATGTAGATGCAGTTCCATTGAGCACTACACGTTGAGTGCAGTTGGTCAGCCAGTTTTGAATCCATTGTTTTGATGTTTGTTCTTGGGACACCGTCATATACTTTGGTATTTGATAGTGTAAGCAATGTCATTGACTGAGGCGTCCTTGGTGCTCTCTGATATTGGTTGTTTTCTTGCAGATGTCTCATTACCCAACTACCCAACCCATAGCAATAGCAATAGCACTTAGACTTATATACCGCTTCACAATGCTTTACAGGCCTCTCTAAGTGGTTTACGGAGTCACTATCTTGCCCCCAATAATCTGGGACCTCATTTTGCCGACCTCTGAAGGATGGAAAGCTGAGTCAACCTTAAGCTGGTCAGGATCGAACTACTGGCAGCTGGAATGCAGAGTAAACCTGCAATACTGCATTCTAACCACTGGGCCACTACAGCTTTTAGGCCTCTTCCCCATCTTCACCTCTAAATGCACTCCAAATTTCACCCTCTCTCGTAGTTTTCCAATGTGATCAGTGCTGGGTTCCTACCGGTGCGGGTCCACTCTATCGCACCGGTAGTGGCAGGCTGGCGATGTCACCAAGAGGTTACCGACCCGGTGTGGTCGGTTGCCAGTCCCTAGGAGCCTTGGGCTTTTTTTCCTTCCTGCACATGCATGGAAGCAAAATCTTGCCAAATCGCATGCGCGTGATTTTGGCGCAATTTTGCTTCCGCGCATGCAAAATTGCATGAGGGGATGCACGCACACACGAAACATGGTGATGCACGCACTGTGCACCGGTAGCAAGGTAAGAGAGCAACCCACTCCTGAATGTGATCATTAAAAGAGGATAATGTCTGGCTGTTGAACAGGTGTTCTAAAAACATGAAACATTTTTTAGAGACTGCCAAACATGTTACTGAATTATTATCCCTCCTCGACAGAAGTAACAAGGCAAAGCAAACTGTAGGAGGATCTCAAGGGATCTCAAATGAAATGAAAATCGAACTATTTCAAGCGCCCCTGAGAAAGAGATGGAAAACTCTAAGAGTCTAAGTCAGAGGTCTTCAAACCTGGCAACTTTAAGGCTTGTGGACTTCAATTCCCAGAATTCTCCTGGCTGGAGAATTCTGGGAGTTGAAGTCCACAAGCCTTAAAGTTGCCAAGTTTGGGGACCCCTGGTCTAAGTCTATTCCAGAGGATACAAACTCAAAGTGAACCGCTCCAAACTTGACTGTAGAAAATACGACTTTAGCAAGAGAGTGGTAAATGCCTGGAACTCACTACCTGACATTGTGGTTTCGTCACCAAACCCCAAAACTTTACTCAGACTGTCCACTGTTGACCTCACCCGATTCCTAAGAGGTCAGTAAGGGGCGTGCATAAGCGCACCAGCGTGCCTACCGTCCCTGTCCTAATGTTCCCTCTTATCAGTACCAATCTTATGTACATCAACAATGTTACATCTATGTATATTACCAATACGTACTTGACAAAATAAAATAAAATAAAATAAAATAAAATAAAATAAATAAAATAAATAAAATAAATAAAAACAAAACTTTTGATCATTTGCAAAACAGATGGGAAGATGGAACAGGTGCGGTGGCTTCTCACTTTAGCTGGGTGTCTGTGTTTTAGAATTGTTGCTTGGGGGTTAGCATATTTTTAGATTTAGGATATCCCAGTTCTCTCGCACTTCCCTCGCTTTCATCTGTGACACCAAACCTGACTGTCAAAATTGGGGGAGAAGGAGGAGGTGGTCCGGATGCTTGTTTTCCGTTCGCACAATTTTCCATCTGCTTTCCACCTTCCTAATTGCTCACGCTTCCCAATCAAAACGGAGAAGTTCCTTTTTGATTACTCTCCCTAGGAATTCAATAGCCCAGAATAACAGAGTTGGAAGGGACCTTGGAGGTCTTCTAGTCCAACCCCCTGCTCAGGCAGAAAACTCTAAACAATTTCAGACTAATGGTTGTCCAATTTCTTCTTTAAAACATCCAGTGTTGGAGCATTTACAACTTCTGGAGGCAAGTTCTTCCATTGATTAATTGTTCTTACTGTCAGGAATTTTCTCCTTAGTTCCAGGTTGCTTCTCTCCTTGATTAGTTTCCATCTGTTGCTTCTTGTTCTGCCCTCAGGTGCTTTGGAGAATAGTTTGACTCCCTCTTCTTTATGGCAACCACTGTGATATTGGAAGACTGCTATCATGTCTCCGCTAGTCCTTCTTTTCATTAAACTAGACATACCCAGTTCCTGCAACCGTTCTTTATATGTTGGAGATATGTTGGGCAGCTCTTTAGTCATAGCTGTGCACTAGGCAAACCTCAAAAAAAGCAGCCCAGGAAATCAGTTACAAAATAGGTCACATATCTCTGCTTGTATGAGTATCTTTTGATCTATGGCTACCTTGGTGAATTTTATTAACCGAACCGCACGCTCTTTCCTGGCCTGCATAACTCAGCAGTATTTTTTTCTAGCAGATGTTGGAATGGAATCGCACAGCCTTTCATTTTCTCTTCTCTTCCCTCCCCCCCTCGTCCGCCCCCAAATCCCTGGAGATTTATTTCCATGGCGGTTCAGTTTATCGCCCATCCAGGCTGCGACATCAGATCATCAGTTACTGCAAAAAGGGATGGGAAAATATCTAGCGTTCATCAAAGCCGAGCCTTCACATTCTTCCTTTCTCCAATTCCTCATTCCTCTGCACTTTTGCTGACACGCCGTTTTCCCCGTCAACTGATGCTCAAGTCTCGGCCCGCGCTGTGTCCTCGTTCTGAGGACTCACGGAGGAGAGACGGAGAGCGCAGTTTTTCATTTTAATGGCCCAACCGACATCTGTTGGTTCTGTAACAGTCTGAGCAACTGTGCAAGTCCCCAGGAAGGCTCACAATTTGGAAGAGCTCACAATAGGGAGGAAAAGAGCAGGTGCGAAGGCTCAGGGGTTAAAGACGCTGAGTTTGTCAGCCAGAAAGCCAGGTTCGAGACCCGAGCACTGCGCGACGGGGTGAGTTCCCATTTTTTGCTCCAGCTCCTGCCCGCTTAGCATTTTGAAAGCATGCAAACGCGAGGAGACAAATACGTATCACTTCGGTGGAAGGAAGCAGCATTCTATGAGCCTCAGGGTATAGACTTGGTGGCCACGCAACCATGGAAATGTTTTTGGATAATGCTGGCTCTCTCGAGTAAGAAACGGAGATGAGCACACACACACACACACACACACACACACACACACACACACACACACACACACACACACCGGATTTGGACATGTCTGGAAACCTCTATCTTTATCTAGGGAGGAAAAAGGAGAGGGGAATTCCAGAATCCTAGATTTTGAAGGCATCTTGGAGTTTGGGGCTCAGCTTGTCAAAAATACCCAACTTAATACAGAAGAACAGAATTGGAAGGGACCTTGGAGGTCTTCTAGTCCAGCCCCCTGTTCAAGCACAACACTGATGGGGCAAGCCGTTAGAATATAAACTGAGAGCAAACCTTATTTCTTACTAGCACTGATGATGTTACCTAGTTGGGTAATGAAATGTCTGAAAGAAAACAACCAAGCTCAGAAAGCATCAAGCACCACACAGTCAGCATCCTCCTTCTCCTCACAAACCCCACATCCTTCTAGCGCTGACGATGTTACCTAGTTGGGTCATGAAACGTCTGCAAGCAAACAACCAAGCTTAGAGAGCACCAAGGACCGTTCATTTCAACCCTGAGCTGCAAACATTCTCCTAACATGTTCCTAACAGATGTTGATATCCTGTGTGATGGTGCCTCCCATTGGAAAAAGTTTTGGAGCTACCTTACAGAGAGAGAGAGAGAGAGAGAGAGAGAGAGAGAGAGAGAGAGAGAGAGAGGGAGGGAGGGAGGGAGGGAGGGAGGGAGGGAGGGAGGGAGGGAGGGAGGGGAGGGAGAGAGAGAGGAGAGAGAGAGAGGAGAGAGAGAGGGAGGAGAGGGAGAGAGAGAGAAAGAGAGAGAGAGAGGGAGAGGGAGGGAGAGAGAAAGAGAGAGAGAGGAGAGGAGAGGAGAGAAAGAGAGAGGAGAGATAGAAGAAAGGATCTGGGAAAGGATGTATGCAAGGAGATGATTTGGTATTCAGGCCAATCTTCCTGAGTCAAAAGGGGGTTTTGAGCGAGCGAATTGAACACACGAGCACAGGAGAGATAGGCTGGTTGACTTATCTCCCAGCTGCAGTCTTCACTTAACTCAACGGTTGCTTTGCTAATCTCTGTTTCACCAGCATTAATGTCAGAGAATGAGGATAAAGCTGAAGGAGAGAAGGCCGGGAAGGATTCCTGATGCACGTTCTCAGATTTAATCCTGCAGAGTTTTCCATTGTACTGCTGTCCAATCCGAGGTGGTGTTGATGCAAGGATGGGATTCTTCTTCTTCTTCTTATGAATCCGACTTGTAAGGCAGGGAAGAATTTTGAAAAATAAGTCGCAGCGTTTCTCGTCCTTTCCGAACAAGCTTTTGGTTAGTCTCCAAAAGCATTCAGAAGTTCACTTCAACGATGTCGAAACCCCCGCTTCTCTCCAGCCCTCACAAACCGGGTTACAAGAAAACTTGGTGACTGTTCTGCCCCAGCTAAGAACGTAGCACAACACACAGTTTGTATGAACTTATTTAATCAAATAACCACTACTAATAAACATCTTAGCAGTGGATATGCACACACCAATCTAAATGCAGTCTTTTCTTGCAAGCAACCAGCTGCTAATTAACTGTCATTAAGGGCTGGTATCAGTTCAAAAAGTCTTAAAGCAAAGAAGAGCAATTAGGTCTGGATAGCTTACAAAGCTTCAGAGAGTTGGCAAAATGCCCAGAAGTAGCCCTTGATAACCAAACCGAAGGAGAGAAACAAAGCAGAGGTTTTTCACGAAGCACACTATGACCAGATGGATTTCCAAATGTTGTTTCCTGCAGCCTTTCAGCTGCCTCTGATGTCCTTAAGTAGACAAGGGTGTGGCCAATTAGCCTCAAGTCTTACTCCCGAGGAGACCTCCTCTGGAGTAACCATTCCTGCCTCTTGGCAGCTGTGTGCTCGTGCATTCAGAAGAGGAGAAGCCTCTTCTCCCTCATCACTGCTATGAGGTGCTGGAGGTTCCGAAGGCCCTGGATGAACCTCAGCCTCTGGCACTGAGTCCTTGCCAGCCTCCTCACTGTCTGACTCGGGTACCAGCTGCACAGGTCGCTGGCGCGTCACCAAGTCGGTCTCCTCTCAAACGGGATCCGCTATCAGCTGCATGAGCTGCTGGCGGGCCACAACAGTGACTTCTACGCCTCAGATGATGCTTCATCACAGGTAGTCCTCGACGTATGACCACAATCAAGCCCAAAATGTCTGCTGCTAAACGGCAGTTGTTAAGTGAATCACTGCAGGGGTTAAGTTGGTAAGATGGTTGTTAAGTGAATCTGGCTTCCCTATTGATTTTGCTCATCAGAAAGTTGCAAAAGGGGATCCCAAGACCTCGTGGACACTGCAACCGTCATAAACAGGAATCATTTGCCAAAGGTCCAAATTTTGATCACGTGACCATGGGGATGTTGCAATGGTCATGTGATACACGGTCATAAGTCACTTTTCTCAGTACCATTGTAACTTCAAACGGTCACTAAGCAAATCGCTGTAAGTCAAGAACTACCTCTGTCTGGTGCATCTTTTGTGTGTTGTGTGTGTTGTGAACTCTTTTGTGAAAGCTTCTACTTTTTAATAGCATTTTGTTGGTCGGAAAAGGTAGGAAAACCTCTGCCTCGAACATTAGGTTCTTAATCCACCCCCCCCTCATTTTAACTGTGCAGGCGTTCTTGTCCTGCCTCAATTCCAGTTTGCAATCCGCATGGCTTGGATTGCGATGAAAATGTGGGAAGCGATAGCTGAAGAAATTTTTTTTCCAGTTTTTCCAATCAAAAAAACCAGAGGCAGGGAAGAAACGGAGAATTGGAGTGAAAGAAGAGCCGAGGTGGCGCAGCAGTTAGAGTGCAGTACTGCAGGCCACTTTAGCTGACTGTGATCAGCAGTTCAGCTGTTCAAATCTCACCAGGCTCAGGGTTGACTCAGCCTTCCATCCTTCCGAGGTAGGTAAAATGAGGACCCAGATTGTTGGGGGCAATATAAATATACATTGCTTAATGGTGTAAACCGCTTAGAGAGTGCTTGCACTAGGAGGCAGTATATAAATCTCACTAATAAATAAATAAAATAATAAAGAAAGAAAGAAACGGAGTGAAAGATGTAGCGGGAGGGGAGCCAAGATTTGGAGACTTAGAAGGGGAGAAAAACGAAGGACTGAAAAGTCCAAATGATTTTAGCCAGAAATGCTGTTGGGCAAAAAGATTGTTTCAGCCAATGTTTCTTTACATTTAAATTACACCAACTCAATAGACCGTTTTTCAGGATCTTTTCTTTTCAAGAGCCGAGGTGGCGCAGTGGTTAAAGTGTAGCACTGCAGTTCAGCTGTTCAAATCTCACCGGCTCAAGGTTGACTCAGCCTTCCATCCTTCCGAGGTGGGTAAAATGAGGACCCAGATTGTTGGGGGCAATATGCTGAACTCTGTAAACCGCTTAGAGAGGGCTGTAAAACACTATGAAGCGGTATATACCGTATTTTTTGGAGTATAAGACACACCTTTTTCCTCCCTAAAAGTGGCTGAAAATTTGGGTGCGTCTTATACTTCGAATGTAGCTTTTTTCCCCAGCCCTAACTAGGTGCTAACAGATCTTCCCAGCTCTTACCTTGCAGGCTTTTTCATTGTTACTCTCTCGGAAGAATGTTTTTCCAGCCCTAAGTCTTTGCAGGGGTTTTTTTCATTGCTCTACTTGCTCCGAATAAGTTTTTTTCTAGCCCTAACAAGGTGCTAACAGATCTTCCCAGCTCTTACTGGCTTGCAGG
>JALIGW010000094.1:581055-638555 GCA_023053685.1 Diadophis punctatus similis
CGGGGATTGGCTTGCTCTCTTTCAGTGTGCAAGTTTCATGCTCACAATTCAACCATGGCTTTCAATGTCCTTCTTTCCCCACATTTCAAGAGACGCTTAGCTCTGAGTGGTTGCTGGCTGTTGACATAACTGACATCTCTAGCCTGAGAACTTCTGGGTCCTGGCTTAAGGTCCACAGAGATGCAATCAGAGAAGTCTATCTTTCTCTGCCAATTATTATTCTGTATTATTACATTGTTCTGTGGAAAACGGACCAGCTGTCTCAGCGAAAGTTGTAAACTTCAAAATGTACAGCCATATGGTTCTTTCCCCAACAGTCCCCAATAAACCTGCAATGAGTTCTTCAAAGCACTTACAAATTCCAAATTCCCATCGTGGCAGAACATTAAATCTGGGGCTTGGGGGAAGAAACAGAAATGGATTATTATGGGATCGAGGTCTCAAGAAATAGAAAATGGCAAATTTCAGGTGGTATCGTTAGCATGCCACTGTTTGTTATGGACAGAACTTTTGAAATTGCTTACGTATATTAATATACACATATTGCTTAGCCAAATGGCAATTTATGGTAGATTGTGATGTATTGTAAGGAGTTAACCTGGGTTCTAGTTAATCTTGGATGCAGATTATTAGGGAAGTCCAGAGGTGTAGGCTAGATTGGAAAATCAAAATAATAATAATAACCCCAGGAGGAAAATGATAACCACATCTATATTTTTAAGAAGAAAACTACATGAAGAGTTTACAGGAATTAAACATGGAGTTCTTTCCTTCCTTCCTCCCTCCCATTCTTTCATCTGTTATCTTCCTTCCTTCCTCCCATTCTTTCATGTTATTTTCCTTCCTTCCTCCCTCCCATTCTTTCATCTGTTATCTTCCTTCCTTCCTCCCATTCTTTCATGTTATTTTCCTTCCTTCCTCCCATTCTTTCATGTTATTTTCCTTCCTCCCTCCCTCCCATTCTTTCATCTGTTATCTTCCTTCCTTCCTCCCATTCTTTCATGTTATTTTCCTTCCTTCCTTCCTCCCATTCTTTCATGTTATTTTCCTTCCTTCCTTCCTCCCATTCTTTCATCTGTTATCTTCCTTCCTCCCTCCCATTCTTTCATCTGTTATCTTCCTTCCTTCCTCCCATTCTTTCATGTTATTTTCCTTCCTTCCTTCCTCCCATTCTTTCATGTTATTTTCCTTCCTTCCTTCCTCCCATTCTTTCATCTGTTATCTTCCTTCCTTCCTCCCATTCTTTCATCTGTTATCTTCCTTCCTTCCTCCCATTCTTTCATCTGTTATCTTCCTTCCTTCCTCCCATTCTTTCATCTGTTATCTTCCTTCCTTCCTCCCATTCTTTCATGTTATTTTCCTTCCTTCCTTTCTTCCTCCCATTCTTTCATGTTATCTTCCTTCCTTCCTCCCATTCTTTCATCTGCTATCTTCCTTCCTTCCTCCCATTCTTTCATCTGTTATCTTCCTTCCTCCCTCCCATTCTTTCATCTATTATTTTCCTTCCTTCCTTCCTTCCTCCCATTCTTTCATCTATTATTTTCCTCCCTCCCTCCCTCCCTCCCATTCTTTCATGTTTTCTTCCTTCCTTCCCTTTCTTTTACCTTTTACCTTTGCAGTTTTTCTTTCTTTCTGTCTTTTTCTTTCTTTCTTTCTTTCTTTCTTTCTTTCTTTCTTTCTTTCTTTCTTTCTTTCTTTCTTTCTTTCTTTTTCTTTCTTTCTTTCTTTCTCTTTCTTTCTTTCTTTTTCTCTTTCTTTCTTCCTTACTTCCTTCCTCTTTCTCTCTGCTCTTTCCTCCCTCCCTTTGATGAAACGTTCAGAATGATATAAAACGACGCACGAACCATTTCATGAACGGCTGAAAAGTTGGCTTCGAAGAAGGATGCAAATCGGCAAGACACCAAAAAACAAAACCAGGTTCATTTTTATTTTGCTGCCTGTGATTTACTTTTAAGCAAAAAGCTGTGTGGTTCAAAGAAGCGAATCAAGCAAATAAGACTCAGCTGGTAGCTGGAGATAACAATCATTACTAAAGAAAGCTAACTTGGAGGTGCCGGTTTTAAAATTTGATGATTTTTAAAACCGATCGCCGAGACAGGGGATATTTGCTTCCCATCAGTGCAATATTTCCTAAAATAATTCCAAGGAGGATTTCATAAATGCATCTCCAGACTCCTGAAAGTTGAGGGATATTCGCTTTACAAACGACAGCGTTCCGCCTTTCCTTTGCTGAATATTATGTTATTTTCTCTCTGAAGCTCTTGAGTGTTTATTAGGGGTGCATTCTTGCAGAGGTAACCATATATGTCCAAAAAAAAGGGGGTGCCAAAAGAATATTGTCCCACACGTCAGCTCCAAAACCTGCTCCAGTCTTGAAATGTCTTCCTTTCTTCCATCTTCTGGCATGTGTTTCTCACCTGTCTTGAGAAGCATCTGAAAAAAATAAAATAAGAATTAGTGCTGAAAACACGGATCGGAATACAGGTAATCCCGGACTTATAATGATTCACTTAGTGACCGTTCGAAGTTACAACGACACTGAAAAAAGTGACTGAGGGCCGCTTTTCAGGTGTTCTGACTCAGCTCCCAAACACAACAAGCTCTTTGTAGTTAATGAAACGTTCCCTTTATTAGGAGTGCCAGAAGCCGCTCTCTCACAGCGGGCTACATAATTTCCAGACAGGATTCGGAAGTGCAGGCTATCAAGTGGTGGACCGCCAGGGAGATGAATAGTTGTCTGCCACACCTATTCATCTCCGCCCCTTGCCTTTTATCCCCCGAGCTAGGGTGGGGCTTCCCTAGCAGCAGTGGCTCATCTGTCCCAAGGATCGGCCCATAGATTTCCACTGCTCTCCTCTCCTCTGCCTCTGTGCATATCTGCATGTCAGGCACAGGATCCAGCTGTTCCCCCTCTTCAGCCACCTCCAGACCTGGGGGCTGTTGACTCTCCATCTGAGGGCTGACGGACAGCCCAGGCTCCGCCTCTGTCTCTCTCTCTCTGCCAGCTCCATTCCCTCTTCCCCCTCGCAGCTCTCAGGCTGCCTTGATGCTGACCCTGACTCCCACGCCTCCTCCTCCTCTGATTCGACTGTTGGAGGGGCCGGCGGCCAACAGGCCACAACATTCAGACCACTGCAGCAGCCCCATGATCACGCGATAAAAATTCAATCACGTGATAAAAATTCAGATACTTTGGCAGCTGACTCACATTTACGACATTTGCAGCGTCCCCGGGGTCACACGATCCCCTTTTGCGACCTACAGACAAGCCAAGTCAACGGGGAAGCCAGATTCGCTTAACAACCGTGTTCCTGACTTAACAAGGGCAGTGATTCACTGAACAGCTGCGGCCAGACAGGTCGTAAAATGGGGCAAAACTCACCGAACAAAGGTCACGCTTAGCAACAGAAATTTGTGGTCGTACATCGAGGACTGCCTGCAATTGCTTGCATCACATGCAGCTGACTTCATCCTCCCCAACATGTCACTTCGTTTCCCCCCCTCCAAAGCATGACAGCACCATTAATTTAAGGCATATTTTTTTTTGTGGCCGGCATATGCAATTGCCTAAAATTGAGCTTCCCAATTGAGCAATGCAGAAAGAGATAAAGAGAGAAAAACTCTGCCTTATTATATCCGTGAGTATTTTTCTGTCTCCAGGGAGGCGAGGAAAAAAAGAAGAAGAAAAGAAAAGCATTGCCAAGTTTGGCGCTGTGATAAACTGGATTTCCGAACTCTTGAGAGAGTTTTGATAGGGCTGCCAGTCAAGCTCTGTTGTTTATTTGGGTGTGTGTAAGTCTGCCATCAATTTGGACTGGGAAAATTTAGGCTTTGGGGCTTTTGGATGGGGAGCAGCAAAGCCTCCAGCATCCTTTGATCTTGGGGGAACTGAAATGGAAGGTGTTAGTTGTTGTAAGGTGTGCAAAGTCACATATGGACTCTGCTGCTCCAAACAGGTCCCAAAACTATAAGCTCCAAGCCTGAATACACACATACACACACACCCCGAGTCACAAAATAGTATTCAGTGTGCGCTTGTATGTACAGTATGTGTGTTTTTGTTTGTGACTCGGTGTGTGTGTGTGTGTGTGTGTGTGTGTGTGTGTGTACAAACACACACACACACAGAGTCTTATTGTATATTTGGACGTTTTCTAATATCTATCAATCATCTACCCATTATATCTATTATCTATCTACCTTTCTATCTATCATCTATCTATCTATCATTTATCATCTATCTATCTATCTATCTATCTATCTATCTATCTATCTATCTATCTATCTATCTATCTATCTATCTATCTATCTATCTATCTATCTATCATCTTTATCTAGTTTCAATATATAGGAATATCTGTAGAGAGGAAGGAAGGAAGGAAGGAAGGAAGGAAAGATGTTCAGATTTGTACAATTCTGTTATAACTATAATAAAATTTTAGTATTTTATTTATTTATTTATTTATGTTATTTATTTATTTCATCAAGCATGTATAAGATAACAGATATAATTATAAACATGATTATGAATCCATGAAATGGATACGAATAAAAGGGAACATTAGGACAGGGACGGTAGGGACGCTGGTGCGCTTATGCACGCCCCTTAAAGACCTCTTAGGAATGGGGTGAGGTCGACAGTAGACAGTCTAAGGTTAAAGTTTTCGGGGTTTGGGGAAGAAACCACAGAGTCAGGTATTCCAGGCATTGACCACTCTGTTGCTAAAGTTGTATTTTCTGCAATCAAGTTTGGAGCGGTTTACCATAAGTTTGTATCTATTGTGTGCTCGTGTATTGTTGCAGTTGAAGCTGAAGTAGTCGTTGACATGTAGGACATTGTGGCGTATAATTTTATGTATTACGCTTAGGTCAGACCGAAGGCCGCATAGTTCTAAGTTGTCTAGGCCCAAAATTTTGAGTCTGGTGGAATAAGGTATTCTGTTGTGAGCAGAGGAGTGGAGGACTCTTCTCGTGAAATATCTCTGGACTCTGTCCTGACTGCAGAGCCTCCAGAGGCTGACATGAGCGAGACAGAGGAACAGGGGGAGCCTCTTCCCAATACACACATGCGCAGAGCTGCCAGAAGGCAAGAACAGTTACGGAGGAGGACTACTCGGGAGTAAGGCTTGGAGATAATTGGCCCCTCCCATAGGACATAAAAGAGGGGCAAACAGATGTGCTCGTTGCAGGAAGCAACTTGGTTCAATTCTGGTCGGTGTAATTCAGCAGCTCCATTCTGACTCTGTGTTCTGTTTGGCCTTGCAAAGCTCCTTGCCAATTAGGTCTTTGGCAGCGTGTCAAGAGAGATAAAAGTTGCTGATATCAGCCTTCTTCTGAAAGACTGTGGCAGACTTCTGTCTGACTAATTAACATTGTTTGGGACTTATTACAGCTGGGAATGAACATAATTCACAGCCTTTGAAATAGAAAGGTTTTTTTGGGACGACGTTTGCGTTTTATGATTTATTTTTATGATGCTTCTCTCTGAAAAGGCTTCTGCTCTCCAGGTTCTACATGTCCTGCCTTCAGATTGGAGAAGATATTTGTTGCTTCTTCATCTTTTCTGGTCGTGGTGAAACACACCCAGCTCTGCCGATAGAAGAGAATGTCGGTAGCTCAGGGTTGAACTGTGGGGTCCTTGGTGCTCTCTGAGCTTGGTGGTTTGCTTGCAGACATTTCATGACCCAACTTGGTCATATCATCAGTGCTGGAAGGGAGTGGGGTTTGCGGAGAGGAGGAGGAGGAGGACGGTAGAGTCCTCGATGCTCTCTGAGCTTGCTCGTTTTCATGCAGATGTTTCATTACCAAACTAGGTAACATCATCAATGCTAGAAGTGAGTGAGATTTGTGGAGAAAACAAGGAGGAGGAGGACTGAAGGGACATGGTTTTGTGCGCTGCCTGCATCCTGCAACTGGAGCTTTGCTTGTTTGCACGGACAAGTTTCTGGCACGCAATGGGGGCCCTTGTTCTAGTTCAACCCTCTGCTTAAGCAGGAGACCCTATACCATTTCAGACAAGTCACTGTCCAGTCTCTTCTTAAAAGCCTCCAGTGATGGAGCGCCCACAACTTCTGAACTTCTGAAGGTAAGACATTCCACTGGTTAATTCTCCTCACAGTCAGGAAATTTCTCCTTAGTTCCAGGTTGCTTCTCTCCTTGATAAGTTTTCATCCATTGTTTTTTATCTTGCTTTCTGATGCTTTGGAAAATAAGTTGACTCCCTCTTCTTTGGGGCAGCCCCTCAAATATTGGAAGACTGCTATCATGTTCCCCCCTAGTCCTTCTTTTCTCTAGACTGGCCATATCCAATCCCTGCAACCGTTCTTCATATGTTTTAATCTCCAGGCCTTTAATCCTATGGTGTAGGGTTTCCTGCCTAAGCAGGGGATTGGACTAGAAGACCTCCAAGGTCAATTCCCACTCTGTTATTCTATGCTATTCTATGCTATTCTATGCTATTCTATTCTATGCTATTCTATTCTATTCTATTCTATTCTATTCTATTCTATTCTATTCTATTCTGCATTCTATTCTGCATTCTATTCTATTCTGCATTCTATTCTATTCTATTCTATATTCTATTCTATTCTATTCTAATTCTATTCTCTATTCTATTCTATTCTATTCTATTCTATATTCTATTCTATTCTATTCTATTCTATTCTATTCTATTCTATTCTATATTCTATTCTATTCTATTCTATTCTATTCTATTCTATTCTATTCTATATTCTATTCTATTCTATTCTATTCTATTCTATTCTATTCTATTCTATTCTATTCTATTCTCTGTTGTATATTCTGTTCTGTTCTGTTCTGTTCTGTTCTATTCTATTCTATTCTGTTCTGTTCGATTCGATTCTATTCTATTCTATTCTATTCTATTCTATTCATCTTAGTTTTTCTTCTCTGCACTCTTTCCAAAGTTTCAACATCATTTTTGTAATGTGGTGACTAAAAAAGGATGCAGTATCTAGATCTTTCTCCCACAGTCTTCTGTCAGTCAGATGTTTAACCCATCCTACACTGGCCTAACATGGCTTTGGACTGCAGAAACGCTATTAACACTGCCTAATCATTTGCAGATGTTTGTGGTCCTGAGAGAGGCAATGCATATCTACAGTTATAATTGGATATGTACATCTAATGCTGGCATGTCTGAAGGGGCTTACCAATTAATTACAACCCCACCTTAAAATACATGGAAATGCTGGTTAAAAACACCAGTTTCATTATAATGAGAAGATATTGTTTTGGCCTGAATGCTGACTTGATTCACTTCGCTCTTTCGTTGTTCCCAAAGCCGGACAGCTATTTACAATAGAATAACAGAATTGGAAGAGACCTTAGAGGTCTTCTAGTCCAACTCTCTGCTTAGGCAGGAAACCCTATTCCATTTCCGAGAAATGGTTGTCCAATCTCTTCTTTAAAATTTCCAGTGTTGGAGCATTTACAACTTCTGGAGGCAAGCTGTTACACTGATTAATTTAACTGTTAGGAAATTTCTCCTTAGTTCTAAGTTGCTTCTCTCCTTGTTTAGTTTCCACCCATTGCTTCTTGTCCTGCCCTCAGGTGCTTTGGAGAATAGTTTGACTCCCTCTTCTTTGTGACAACCCCTGAGATATTGGAAGACTGCTATCATGTCTCCCCTAGTCCTTCTTTTCATTAAACTAGACATACCCATTTCCTGCAACCGTTCTTCATATGTTTTAGCCTCCAGTCCCCTAATTATCTTTGTTGCTCTTCTCTGCACTCTTTCCAGAGTCTCAACATCCTTTCTACATCGTGGCGACCAAAACTGGATGCAGTATTCCAAGTGTGGCCTTACCAAGGCATTATAAAGCGGTATTAACACTTCGCGTGATCTTGATTCTATCCCTCTGTTAATGCAGCCTAGAACTGTGTTGGCTTTTTTGGCAGCTGCAGCACATTTGCTGATAACCGTCCTCCCCCACCCCCCCACTGCTTAAGAGATACCGGTAAGAGTGATGGACATATGCTAATGAGCAAAGTGACTCTTTCACAGCAGGGCTTTGATAGCATAAAGCCTTCTACCAAGTTTCCCATGAGGATCTACGGTCTGGGTAAGGCTGAAACGATAGAATAAAACCAAGAGTGAATTCAGAAGCCGCCTGCGAGTCCTTGTCAGCTTTGGGATTGCAATTAGGGAAGCCGATATTACATTTCGTGTGCGTGAATAGGAGGAGAACTTTATGAGGACTGTCAAAATGAGAGATTAGGGAAAGAGGATTTGAAACTAGGGCTCTGAGCTAAGGCTGATGAGCAACTCATTAGACGCTAGGTTCGGCTTTCTAAGATTGTGATCCTGGAGAGGAGAGTTTGATGCCTTCATGAGCTGAGATAGCGCAGTGGTTAAAAGCAGCATTGCGACCTTCAGCTGATTGCTAGTTCAGCAGTCCAGCTGTTCGAATCTCACTAGGCTCAAGGTTGACTCAGCCTTCCATCCTTCCGAGGTGGGTAAAATGAGGACCCAGATTGTTGGGGGCAATATGCTGAACTCTGTAAACCGCTTAGAGAGGGCTGGAAAGCACTATGAAGCAGTATATAAGTCTAAGTGCTATTGCTATTGCTATTTCATGATGGCCTCATTTGGAGCTGTCTTGGCTTGGAGATTTTTTTTAGATTTATTATTAGAGTTGGAAGGGACCTTGTAGGTCATCTAGTCCAACACCCCACTCAAGCAGGAGACCCTACACCATTTCTGACAAATGGCAGCCCAATCTCTTCTTGAAAGCCTCAAGTGCTGAAGATCCCGCAACTTCTGAAGGTAACTTCTGTTCCACTGGTTGATCGCTCTCACCGTCAGAAAGTTTCTCCTCACTTCCAGGTTGAATCTCTCCTTGTTCAGTTTCCATCCATTATTCCTTGTCTGTCCTTCGGGTGCTTTGGAAAATAGCTTGACCCCCTCTTCTCTGTGGCAGCCCCTCAAATATTGGAAGACTACTATCATGTCTCCCCTGGTCCTTCTCTTCACCAGACTAGCCATGCCCAGTTCCTGTAACCGTTCTTCATATGTTTCACTCTGTTTTAGAAGATGACTTTGTCATAGTTTCTCCTCTACATTTTGTACACCTCAGAATCGGCTGGGAGACTTGAAGCAAAGAGGACCAGCAAACAGTAGTAGAAGTTAAGTATGGTTGACCTCCGGAAGGTGTTAAAAGAAACTGAGGCCCTAGAAAGAGGGCAGAGAAGAGCAACAAAGATCATACGGGGTCTGGAGGCTAAATTGTATGATGAACAGCTAAAGGTAACTAGATATAGCTAGTCTAATGAAGAAAAGAAGACTTAGGGGAGACCTAATCTGTACTTGTAACCAAAGGTAAAAATACAGATTACCGTATTTTTCGGAGTGTAAGATGCACCTTTTTCCTCCCTAAAAGTGGCTGAAAATTTGGGTGTGTCTTATACTTCGAATGTAGCTTTTTTTTCCAGCCCTAACCAGGTGCTAACGATCTTCCCGGCTCTTACCTTGCAGGCTTTTTCATTGTTACTCTCTCCGAAGAATGTTTTTCCAGCCCTAAGTCTTTGCAGGTTTTTTTTTCATTGCTCTACTTGCTCCAAAGAAGTTTTTTTCTAGCCCTAACTAGGTGCTAACAGATCTTCCCAGCTCTTACCAAGCAGGCTTTTTCATTGTTACTCTCTCCAAAGAATGTTTTTCCAGCCCTAAGTCTTTGCAGAATTTTTTTTCATTGCTCTACTTGCTCCGAATAAGTTTTTTTTTAGCCCTAACCAGGTGCTAACGATCTTCCCAGCTCTTACTGGCTTGCATGCTCTTTCATTGTTACTCTCTCCGAAGAAGGTTTTTTTAAGTCCTAACCAGGGGATAAAATAATGTGCTGAAGCTGACCAGACTAAGGACGCTAGCCAGATGAATACCTGGTAGGCAGATTTTTCCCCTATTTTCCTCCCCAAAAACTAAGGTGCGTCTTATACTCTGAAAAATACAGTAGGCGAAACCTGGCTCAAAAACAGTAACTCTGAGAGGGACCTTGGAGTCCTAGTGGACGATCACTTAAACATGAGCCAGCTTTGTGCAGCCACCGCCAAGAAAGCTAACACAATCCTTGGGTGTATAAACAGAGGCATAGAATCAAAATCACATGAAGTATTAGTACCGCTTTATAAAGCCTTAGTAAGGATCACACCTGGAGTACTGCATCCAGTTTTGGTCACATTACAAAAAAAAAAAAATGATGTTGAGACTTTGGAAAAAGTGCAAAGTAGAACCACTAGGATGATTAAAGGCCTGGAGACTAAAACATGAAAAACAGCTGCAGGATTTGAGCTTGGCCAGCTTAGGGGAAAAAAGGACTAGGAGTGACATGATAGCAGTGTTCCAGTATTTGAGGGGCTGCCACAAAGAAGAGGGCGTCAAATTGTTCTCCAAAGCACCAGAAGGCAGGACATGAAACAACGGATGGAAACTAATCAAGGAGAGAAGCAACCTGGAATTTAAGAGAAACTTCCTAACAGCGAGGACAATTAACCAGTGGATTAAGGACCCAGATTGTTGGGGGTAATATGCTGAACTCTGTAAACCGCTTAGAGAGGGCTGTGAAGCACTGTGAAGCAGTATATAAGTCTAAGTGCTATTGCTATTGCTATCCTCCAACACTTAAGGGCTGTCATAGCAAAGAGGGGGTTGATTACTCTCCAAACACCTGAAGGCGGGACAAGAAGCAATGGATGGAAACTAATCAAGGAGGGAAGCAACTTAGAACCAAGGAGAAATTTCCTGACAGTGAGAATGGTTAATTAATGGAGTCATGGCTGTTCCATCACTGGAGGTCGATGGAAATGGACAACCATTTGTTTGGGATGGTGTCTATTTTGGGGAGGGGGTTGGAGTACAAGACCTCCAAGGTCCCTTTAGCCCAGGGGTCGGCAACCTTAAACACTCAAAGAGCCATTTGGACCCGTTTCCCACAGAAAAGAAAACACCGGGAGCCACAAAACCCTTTTGATATCTAAAATGAAGATAACACTGCATGTATCATTTTTTACCTTTATGCTATGTATAAAAAAAACTATAGTGTGTTGCATTTATGAAATCAATGACCTGCTACAGAGAAAACACATTTTTATTTCTGCATGCAACAACAACATTTTGAACTCCGAAAAAAAAAAGATGGGTCGAAAAGCTCAATAAATCACATGCCAGCGGGTGTTGCGCATTAGCGGTTGTGATGCATATTTTGAGCGACAGGGAGCCACAGCAGAGGGATGAAAGAGCCACATGTGGCTCCAGAGCCACGGGTTGCCGACCCCTGCTTTAGCCCTTCAATTCTATGACAATATTGTCAGCCTAAAGCCTTAGGTGCTAGAACAGTGTTTCCCAACCTTGGCAACTTGAAGATATCTGGACTTCAACTCCCAGAATTCCCCAGCCAGCGAATGCTGGCTGGGGAATTCTGGGAGTTGAAGTCCAGATATCTTCAAGTTGCCAAGGTTGGGAAACACTGTGCTAGAAGAACAGCCCTCTTCCTAAAATTGGACATTTCCTGATGTGAGCTCTCCGAGGTGCTGATAGTGTCTTATCTCTCTGGATTGAAATTTATTCCTGCCTCCTCAACTCTGAATGCAAAGTGCGCTTCTTTGGAGACCTCAAGGTGTAAATGAGAGGAACTCCCTGCTCTGTAGAGCTGAGAGGAGTTAAAACTACAACGGGAGTAGAGTTGCAATGCTCTTTATTTGAAAATAAATTGGTCGAAGGACCCCAGGTTTAAAAGAGAATATTTGTAGCTCAGGGTTGAAATGAGACGATGTTACCTAGTTTGGGTAATGAAACGTCTGCAAGAAAACCATCAAGTTCAGAGGGTACCAAGGACCCCACAGTCCTCCTCCTCCTCCTCCTCCTCCTCCCCCCTTCCAAATCCCACTCCCTTCTAGCACTGATGATGTTACCTAGTTGGATAAGGAAACATCTGCAAGGAAACAACCAAGTGCAGAGAGCATCAAGGACCTCACAGTCCCTCCTCCTCCTTTCCACAAACCTCACTCCCTTCTAGCACTGATGATGTTACCTAGTTTGGGTCATGAAACATCTGCAAGAAAACCATGAAGCTCAGAGAGCACCAAGGACCCCACAGTCCCTCCTCCTCCTTTCCACAAACCTCACTCCCTTCTAGCACTGATGATGTTACCTAGTTGGGTAATGAAATATCTGCAAGAAAACAACCAAGCTCAGAGAGCATCAAGGACCTCAAATCCCTTCTCCTCCCCCCTTCCAAATCCCACTCCCTTCTAGCACTGATGATGTTACCTAGTTGGATAAGGAAACATCTGCAAGAAAACCAATAAGAGTGCATCAAGGACTCGCGCCACAGATTTCCTACTCAGGTGGGGAGCCACTGGGAGCCAGGTACCATATAAGATTAATAAATCTTAAATTAATAAATTAATAAATCTTATGTGAGCCTTTGGAAAAAATGCAGAGAAGAGCAACTAAGACGATTAAAGACATGGAGACTAAAACATAATGGATGGTTGCAAGAATTAGCTATGGCCAGTCTAGAGAAAAGAAGGACCAGGGGAGACATGATAGCAGTATTCCAGTATTTCAGGGGTTGCCACAAAGAAGAGGGGGTCAAGCTATTCTCCAAAGCACCTGAGGGCAGGACAAGAAGCAATGGATAGAAACGAATCAAGGAGAAAACCAACCTAGAACTAAGGAGAAATTTCATGATAGTGAGAACAATTAACCAGTGGAACTGCTTGCCTCACTGGAGGTTTTTAAGAAGAGACTGGACAGTCACTTATTTGAAATGGTGTAGAGTCCCTGGCTTGAGCAGGGGGCTGGACTAGAAGATCTCCAAGGTGCCTTTCAGCTCTATCCTGATTGGAATGTTTGTCATTGTTTTTTCTTGATTGACAAGAAGTGTAAGGCTTCAGGAATGTAGCCTGAGCAATCTGAGTCGGAAAACACAAGTGCAAACATTTCTCCTAATTAGAACTCAGCATGGTCCTCTCATGTCAAACCACTCTTCATTTCATGTACTCTGAAAGCAAACTAAGCAAACGCAAACCTCACCCTCAGTGTGCGATGCACCCTGACTCTTGCTAAAGATGAAGAGACATGAGATGGAGCAGAATTAGTGCGCCCTCTCAAAATATATTGTTTTCTGACCTAGTTGGGTAATGAAACATCTGCAAGAAAACAACCAAGTTCAGAGAGCATCAAGGACCTCACAGTCCCTCCTCCTCCTTTCCACAAACATCACTTCCTTCTAGCACTGATGATGTTACCTAGTTGGGTAATGAAACATCCACATGAAAACAACCAAGCTCAGAGAGCACCAAGGACCCCTCAGTTCTCCCTCCTCCTCCTCCTCCTCCACCTCTTCTCCACCTCCCATCCACAAACCCTACTTCCTTCTAACATTGATGATGTTATCTAGTTTGGGTCATGAAACATCTGCAAGAAAACCATGAAGCTCAGAGAGCACCAAGGACCCCACAGTCCCTCCTCCTCCTTTCCACAAACCTCACTCCCTTCTAGCACTGATGATGTTACCTAGTTGGGTAATGAAATATCTGCAAGAAAACAACCAAGCTCAGAGAGCATCAAGGACCTCATAGTCCCTTCTCCTCCCCACTTCCAAATCCCACTCCCTTCTGGCACTGATGATGTTACCTAGTTGGGTAATGAAACATCTGCATGAAAACAACCAAGCTCAGAGAGCACAGTTCAACCCTGAGCTACAAACATTCTCCTTTTATTGCTTTCTGACAACCATTTGGAAGAGATGTATCTTGTGCAGAGTGGAGCAATTGACATTTGAGGAGTCCTTATCCAAACAGTTGGCATACATCTGAGACCTCCACAAACCGAGCAATAAAGAGAACTAGTCTTGAGCTGCAATCATCCCTTCTCCAACTTACAGTCTTTTGACAGCAATCAGGAGAGCCGGCAGCTCCTGCAATCATTCACCCTCTCGGAAACCATATGCTACAATTTCACCGCCACTCTCTCAACACATTGAGTTTCAGAAAGGTCATAGTTCAGTGAGACATGCAAGCATTTCCATGAAGAAGTAGGAGTCCTTGGCTTTTCCAGTTAAAAATGATCCAGTGATGGATGAGATCTCTATTTTTTTTTTTTTGCAAGGACCAGGGATAGGAAGTCAGATTTTACGTAGGTTCGTGTACTAGACAAATAGGCTGTTCAAATGAAGAGTTTGTGAGGTCCTTGGTGCGCTCTAAGTTTGCCCGAAAGGCGCATTTTTTCAGGAGGCAACTGGATTTTCTGATTGTTCTTTGAAGATGTTTCGCTTCTCATCCAAGAAGCTTCTTCAGCTCTGACTGGATGGTGGGGAATGGAAGGATTGATACTCCTTGCAGACAGCTGGTCATTTGCATTATTTCTGAGAATCATCGAGGCGACTTGGAGGTTTGTCTGTGTCCTCAGGGTCACCTGAGTAGTGCAAATGGTTCCTGTAGTCTGCAATTTTTGGAAATCTGTTCAAACTCCCACTCCCATGGATTTCCAAAAAATTGCAGACTACTTCCAAATAGACATATATACCTAGATACAAGGGATGCTTTCTTCATATTGTGCTTGGTTATTGTTTGGAATAATATCTTTAATTGCATAACAAAGTAAATAAAATCGGAGGAAGGGGGCGAGGGATGGGGGAGAGAGAAAATCTTAGCAGCTATCTAGGAGATTGCCAGTTATTTCCCCCTGAGATCATCTTGATTTGGCATGCATAGCCTTGCGTGATTTCTCAGTGGAAGGAAAACACAAAATCTATACTTATGTATTTACTATATGGGCTTTAATATCTGTATAAATAACTCAGGGTGCCAAGCAAACCTCATGTTCCTTCGATCTCCTATTTTCTCCCCACAAGAACAACCCTGTTAAGGGGGATAAGGACTGAAAGGGAGTGACTGGCCCAAGGACATCCAGCTGACTTTCATGTCTTTAAAAAAAAAAGACCTAAAATGGACACCTAACATCAAAAACGTCATCAAAAAAGCACAACAAAGAATGTTCTTTCTGCGCCAACTCATGGAGCTCAAACTGCCCAAGGAGCTGCTGATTCAGTTCTACAGAGGAATCATTGAGTCTGTCATCTGCACCTCTATAACTGTCTGGTTCGGTTCTGCAACCCAACAAGACAGACACAGACTTCAGAGGATAATCAGAACTGCAGAAAAAACAATTGCTACCAACCTGCCTTCCATTGAGAACCTGTATACTGCATGAGTCAAAAAGAGGGCTGTGAAAATATTTACTGACCCCTCGCATCCTGGACATAAATTGTTTCAACTCCTACCCTCAAAACGACGCTATAGAGCACTGCACACCAGAACAACTAGACACAAGAACAGTTTTTTCCCGAACGCCATCACTCTGCTAAACAAATAATTCCCTCAACACTGTCAAACTATTCACTAGGCTGTATTACTATTAGTCTTCTCATCGTTCCTATCACCCATCTCCTCCCACTTATGACTGTATGACTGTAACTTGTTGCTTGTATCCTTACGATTTATATTAATATTGATTGTTTCCTGATTGCTTATTTGTACCCTATGATTATCATTAAGTATTGTATCTCATGATTCTTGACGAATAATTTCTTTTATTTTATGTACAATGGGGGCTTATGCACCAAAGACAAATTCCTTGTGTGTCCACACTTGGCCAATAAAGAATTCTATTCTATTCTATTCTATTCTATTCTATTCTATTCTATTCTATTCTATTCTATTCTATTCTATTCTATCCTATCCTATCCTATCCTATCCTATCCTATCCTATCCTATCTAGAGAAGCATATGGTCTATTGCCAAACTAGTCCTTGTAAACCTTATATTCTGCTGCTGAGTTCTGCTATTCAACATCTATTTTAAGGCCAGAAAGGGAGTTTGCATCTCTTATTTTAGCTTCTGTTTTCGTTCTGCTAGTTTGCTGATGTCTGTTTCCACAATGACATGTTACCAAAGCATCCATGGATTTTAGCACAACACAGAGAAACTTTGAGGAGAACAGATACACCACGACATCTCCTACGCTGCTTTTAGCCCATATGCACATAAGGTAATGTCCATTGGATAAAGAAAACAAGGACATAGACTGTGTCACTTTGGTCATCCTCAAGGTTGCCTCGGCCCACCCCATGCAGTGTTTTTAAATGGACAAAGCCACAGGTTGGTAAAGATGAGTCAGGATAGAAGCTTCAGAAATTGGGCAGGCCCACTTCATAAAATGCAATTTTCCAAATAAAGTTCAAGTGGGAATTCTCAAAAGAGGATTAGGCAACGTGAAACTCTGAAATCCAGGGACAGGATTAAGAACAGAATCCGGAAAAGAAAGAGTAAATTCCTGCAAATATATTGCACTTCGAAAGAAAGAAAGAAAGAAAGAAAGAAAGAAAGAAAGAAAGAAAGAAAGAAAGAAAGAAAGAAAGAAAGAAAGAAAGAAAGAAAGAAACCAAGGGAGGAACAGATAGACAGAGATACAGATACAGATACAGATACAGATACAGATACAGATACAGAGAGAGAGAGAGAGAGAGAGAGAGAGAGAGAGAGAGAGAGAGAGAGAGAGAGAGAGAGAGAGAGAGAGAGAGAGAGAGGCAGGAAGGAAGGAAGATACGAAAAAGCTAGGGAGGGAGGGAGGAAGATAACAGAAAGATAGTAAGAGGGAGGGAGGAAGGGAGGAAGATAAGAGAAAGCTAGAGAGGGAATAAGAGAAAGAGAGGGAGAGGGAGGGAGAAGGAAGGAAGGAAAATAAGAGAAAGTTAGAGGGGGAGGGAGGGAGGAAGAAAGATAAGAGAAAGCTAGAGAGATAGGGAAGTAAGTAAGGAAAATAAGGGAAAGAGAGGGAGAGAGGGAGGGAGGAGGGAAGGAAGGAAGGAAAGAAGGAAGGAAAATAAGAGAAAGAGAGGGAGAGAGGGAGGGAGGAGGGAAGGAAGGAAGGAAAGAAGGAAGGAAAATAAGAGAAAGAGAGGGAGAGAGGGAGGGAGGGAGGGAGGGAGGAAAAGGAAGACAGGAAGGAATGAAGAGCACAAATGGGGTATAGATTATTATACATGGTGTGGAGAAACTAAAAAGAGAGGCATTTCCCTCCTCTGTTAATAAAGGAGCTTATTGTCACCCCACAAAAAACCTGAATAGTGAAAGATTCAAAACAATTTCCTGCCCGAAGAGGCAAGATCGGCCTACGACCTCCGTGGAGTGGAAAAGGGGATTAAACACATTCACGGATGCCAAGCTGATCAATAACGACTAATCACAATGGCTACAAATCATCTTTATTAACTTTCATATCGCAGAACCATGTTTTTTTCCTCCTTGCCTATTCCCCTGCAGGGAAGGAGAGAGACATTCGCAGCGACATTTGACTGGCTTCCAGAACATCGGTCTGATGAGCCTCTGGTTTCATTCAGCAGTGCTGTCCTCCCGCAGCTGCGAAACGCGCACGACAATCACAACTCATTCAGCAAAGCAGACGACCAGAACAACCTCATGATACGCCGCATGGTCATGCGGCCGACATGTGAGAAGAGGCAAAGGCACTCGCCCCGAATTGCGTGACACAAACACAATCCTCAGCAGACAGGTCTGGATTTCAACATGCGGCGGGTGAAAACTAAGCCAAGTTCTTTTGCCCCAAAACAAATTCCCCCAAGGTAGGCTGACAAAGATTGTGCAGGGCATAAAAGGGATGGATGGATATAACGGAATAACAGAGTTGGAAGGGACCTTGGAGGTCTTCTACTCAACCCCTTGTT
This sequence comes from Diadophis punctatus similis, assembly GCA_023053685.1. Taxonomy (NCBI): domain Eukaryota; kingdom Metazoa; phylum Chordata; class Lepidosauria; order Squamata; family Dipsadidae; genus Diadophis; species Diadophis punctatus. Next base: position 598,821 of record JALIGW010000094.1, read on the forward strand.
CAAGCAGGAGACCCTGTACCATTTCAGACAAGTGGCTGTCCAGTGTCTTCTTAAAAGCTTCTAGTGTTGGAGCACTCACAACTTCTGAAGTCAAGCTGTTCCACTGGTTGACTATTCTCAGGACATTTCAACCTTAGTTCTAGATTGTTTATCTCCTTGATTAGTTTCCATCTATTGCTTCTTGCCTTGCCTTCTGGTGCTTTGGAGAATAGCTTGACTCGCTCTTCTTTGTGGCAACCCCTGAGATATTGGAAGACTGCTATCATGTCTCCCCTAGTCCTCCTTTTCATTGAACTAGACATACCCAGTTCCTGCAACCGTTCTTCATATGTTATATTTGCAAGTCTCTTAATCCATCTTTGTTGTTCTTCTCTGCACTCTTTCCAAAGTCTCAACATCTCTTTTACATCGTGGCAACCAAAACTGAATGCAGTATTCCAAGTGTGGCCTTACCAAGGCATTATAAAGTGGTACTAACACTTCAAGTGATCTTGAGTCTATCCCTCTGTTGATGCAGGATTGTGTTGTCTAGGATTGCGTTGGCTTTTTTGGCTGTTGCCACACACTACTGGCTCATATTTCCAAGATCCCTCTCGCAGTTACTCCTATACAGTTACTCCTATATAACTCCTCTCGTAGTTACTTCTTCATCCAGTTTTGGTCACCATGATGTAAAAAATATGTTGAGACTCTAGAAAGAGTGCAGAGAAGAGCAACAAAGATGATTAGGGGACCGGAGGCTAAAACATATGAAGAACGGTTGCAGGAACTGGGCATGGCTAGTTTAATGAGAACAATTTGCCTCCAGAAGTTGTGAATTCTCCAACACTGGAAGTTTTTAAGAAGAGATTGGATAACCATTTGTCTGAAGTGGTGTAGGGTTTCCTGCCTAAGCAGGGGGTTGGACTAGAAGACCTCCAAGGTCCCTTCCAACTCTGTTATTCTATTCTATTCTATTCTATTCTATTCTATTCTATTCTATTCTATTCTATTCTATTCTATTCTATTCTATTCTATTCTATTCTATTCTATTCTATTCTATTCTTTTGTTCTGTTCTGTTGAGCCAGGTAGCACCTATTCTATACCTATGCATTTGGTTTTTCTTACCTAAGTGTCAAACCTTACTTTTCTCTACATTGAATTTAGAATTTAGAATAACAGGCTTGGAAGGGACCTTGGAGGTCTTCTAGTCCAACCCCCTGCTCAAGCAGGAAACCCTACACACCTTCATATTGAATTTCACAATGTCAGGTAGGGCCCAGTGTCCACGTCTGTGTCGTACACCTGGAAAGGATGTGAGATGCTGAAAAAGGCTATTTGCAACCAGAGAGCAATATTTTTTCTTTCTCTTGGCTTAGTGGGGATAGAGGAAACGCTTGCATCGGTGGGCTGATGTTTCAGGGAGGGATTCAACCAGTGGGCTAAATCTGGCCACCCCCCCCCCCACCCCCCCGAAGGTCTGGAGAATCGATCGCTGGAGACTGGCGCTCTCTCTCTCAACCGTCCAAGCGACGTGCAACATGACGATAAAAGCCGAGAACCAATGAGTAAAATTGTCCTTCTGGCATCAATTTTGGGAAGCGAGAGCGATTGTGTGGGAATAGAACTGCCTGTGTTTTGCCCTTATTTACAATATTAATTATGCTGAATTATTGCCTCATTCAACGTGGGCTCGTAAGTGGGAATAACTGCGACGGGAACCATTTATTAGAATCAATTCTCAGGAAGGAACAAGCGAAAAAGGGCACCCAAACCACAGCAATCCTGGAAATGGGATTTTGAGTTTTTTAGGAGAAAGGATCCAGGCAGCAGCCCGGATGAGCGACAGTGCGAAAATATGGCCAGCCCATCTCATTTTTTTCCCAAGGAGGGAATTGTAATATCTTTGTCAAAACTATCTTACAGAATAACAGAGTTGGAAGGGACCTTGGAGGTCATCCAGTCCAACCCCCAGCTTCAGCAGGAACTCTTATACCAGTGATGGCGAAACTTTTTTCCCTCGGGTGCCGAAAGTGTGCACATGAGCGCTATCACACGCACATGCCCACACACATAATTCAATGTGCCCCCAAGTGCCCCACCCCCTGCGCATGCACGTGCAAACCCCCTGTGCTGCCATGCCCCTGCGCATGCGCACATGACCCCCCTCCCCCGCTCCCCGACTTCTGGTGGGCCCGGTAGGCCCGTTTTTCGCCCTCCCCAGGCTCCAGAGGCTTTCTTGGCGCCTGTGGAGGGTGAAAACGCCCTCCCCCTGGAGGCCCTCCGGAGGCCCGAAACGCCCTTCCAGAGCCTCCACACGAGCCGAAAATCAGCTGGCCGGCATTGCACATGCGCGCTGGAGCTGAGCTAGGGCAATGACCCGCGTGCCAGCAGATATGGCTCCGTGTGCCACCTGTGGCATGTGTGCCATAGGTTCGCCATTTCGGACAAATAAAAGAACTGAAGAAGCTTCTAGGATGAAAAACAAACTGTTTTCAAACAAAAACCCTTGGAAAAAACAACTTTGAGACAACCATGACCTGAATGATTGAGAACCTCCATAGACATACCAAGCAATAGAGTTGGAAGGGACCTTGGAGGTCTTCTAGTCCAGCCCCCTGCTCAAGCAAGAGACCATATACCATTTCAGACAAATAGCTGTCCAATCTCTTCTTAAAAACCTCCAGTGTTGGAGCACCCACAACTTCTGGAGGCAAGCCATTCCACTCATTAATTGTTCTCACTGTCAGGAAGTTTCTCCTCAATTCCAGGTTGCTTCTCTCCTTGATTAGTTTCCATCCACTGTTTCTTCTTCTGCCTTCTGGTGCTTTGGAGAACAGGTTGATCCCTTCCTCTCTGTGACAGCCCCTCAAGTATTGGAAGAGTGCTATTGTGTCACCCCTAGTCCTTCTCTTCGTTAGACTAGACATACTCGGGTCCTGCAACTGTTCATTGTAATTTTTAGCCTCCAGTCTCAACCTCTTTGATGAAGGATCTCTAAAGTCTTCCAGACATTTTTTTTACAAATGGCTGCAAGCAATCTTCTATCTGCAATCCCTTCTTCTCTGACTATCCTGTCAGAGCTGAAGAAGCTTCTTGGATGAGAAGCGAAACGTCTTCAAAAGAAAAAAAAAACAAGAAAGTCCAGTTGTTTCCTGAAAAAGCACCTTTGGGACAACCATGACCTGGATGACTGAGAATCTCTACAGACTTTTAGCTATTCACTTTGGGATGAACACCCTTGGAATGGTTTGGAAGTATGAACGGATTTCCAGAGGAAAAAAATTGCAGAGTACAGGAACTAGGAGCACTACTCAGGTGACCCTGAGGACACAGATAACCCTCCAAATGGCCTCAACGACCCTCTAAAAGGATGCAAATGACCAGCTGTCTGCAAGGAATATCAATCCTTCCATTCCCAACCATCCTGTCAGAGCTGAAGAAGCTTCTTGGATGAGAAGCGAAATATCTTCAAAAGAAAAAAAACCCAAGAAAGTGCAGTTGCCTCCTGAAAAAAGCACTTTTGGGACATCTCTTCTTGCAATAGTCTTGGACAGAAATCACTGGAACTTCAGTTATTTGTTTGAAAAGTCCAGTAGATCAGGACACGGGAATACAATCTGTCTCTACACTACCACTACCAAATAATCAGGGGTGGGCTTCAAAATTTTTAGCAAGGGGTTCACTGTCCGGTTGCTGGGTGGGCATGGTCATGGTGGGTGTGGCCTAGTCAGCCTCCTGCACCACAGTGGGAGGGGCATTTTTGCCCTCCCTGGGCTCCGGAGGCTTTCCTTGAGCCTCCGGGAGGGCAAAAACGGCTTCCCCAGGCTCCGGAGGCCGAAAACAAGCCCATTTCCTGCCTTCCCGAACTTCCGGTAGGCCCGTTTTTCGCCCTCCCCGAGCCTCCGCATGCACCCTGCATTTACCTGCATCCAAAACGGGCTGTGTGGGGACTCTTGGGAAGGGTGGGGTAGGGTGGGCGGGGCCAGCCAGGAGTGGGATTTGGGGGTTCTCCGAACTGCACAGAATCTTAGCTAGAGGTTCTCCCGAACCCCTGCAATCCCCCAGCAACCCACCCCTGCAAATAACGTACTTACCATTACAAATGTAAGTACAGAGAAATGTAACTACAGTAGTCTTTATAGTCATTTGTTTAATGCAAGAGTCTCCAAATTTGGCAACTTTAATTATGGCTGGCTGAAGAATTCTGGGAGTTAAAGTCCACAAGTCCTAAAATTGCCAATTATGGTCTAGGGCAGTGTTTCTGAACTTCAGGAAATTTAAGATGTACCGACTTCAACTATTAGAATTCCCCAATCAGCATAGGGAACAAGATGGCAGTCCAGTCTCTTGTTGAAAATTCCAGGGATGAAGCTCCCACAACTTCTGAAGGCAAGCTGTTCCATTGGTTGGTTGCTTTCACTGTCAGAAAATGTCTCCTAATTTCTAGGTTGAATCTCTCCTTGATCAGTTTCCATCCATTATTCCTTGTCTGGCCTTCAGGTGCCTTGGAAAATAGCTTGACCCCCTGTTCTCTGTGGCAGCCCCTCAAATGTTGGAAGACTGCTATCATGTCTCCCCTGGTCCTTCTCTTCACTAGACTAGCCATGCCCAGTTCCTGCAACCATTCATCGTACCTTTTAGCCTCCAGTCCCCTAATCATCTTGCTTGCTTTTCTCTGCACTTTCTAGAGTCTCCGTATCTTTTTTATAGTGTGGTGACCAAAACTGGATGCAGTACTCTAGGTGTGGTCTGACCAAGGCTTTATAGAGTGGTATTAGTACCTCCCTTGATCTTGATTGTATCCCTCTGTTAATGCAATTTAGGATTGCATTGGCTTTTTTTTTTTTGCTTCCGCCACACGGCTGGCTCATATTTAATTGGTTGTCCACTAAGACTCCAAGATCCCTCTCACTGCTTCTCAACTCCTCTCAACTCTTGCTAAAAGCTTCCTTTAACTGGGGATTCTGGATCAAAACACGCGGCCTTCTGCATTCAAGTCATGTCTCCTGTTAATAGGCTATAATAACATCTGCAAATCTCAGCTATTTTCAATTCCAAAACTTCAAAAGACATTTTATGTGATCCTCCCCAAGATTGTGAGATCTTGAGCAGAACTGTTAGACCCCCAGGGGACAAGGATGCCTTCACACATCTCATGCCATTTTGTTACTGAATTAATCAATTTTCTCACTTTCAGTCAGAGATTGAATAACAACAAATTATTCCTCCAAAACCACTAAGTTTTCCTAGGGGTTGTTTACACCCAAGAAACCCCTTACCCCAAATGCAGAACTTCACCAAAGTTAAAAAGTAATTCACAAATGAAAGCGAATATACGTGTCCAGTGGTGCAGTGTTTCCCAACCTTGGCAACTTGAAGATATCTGGACTTCAACTCCCAGAATTCCCTAGCCAGCATTCGCTGGCTGGGGAATTCTGGGAGCTGAAGTCCAGATATCTTCAAGTTGCCAAGGTTGGGAAACACTGCAGTAGTGGGTTCTAAAACCCGTTGCTACCGGTTTGTGCGCATGCTCGCGATGCTTCTGCGCATGCACAGAAGCGTCCCGGGCAGATGGGCGGAATCAGTCATTAGTGGGAGGAAATGGGTGATGGGAACGATGGGAAGATTAATAGTAGTGCAGACTTAGTAAATAGTTCGACAGTGTTGAGGGAATTATTTGTTTAGCAGAGTGATAGCGTAATACCATTCTATAAAACCTTAGTAAGACCACACCTAGAGTACTGCATCCAGTTTTGGTCACCACACTATAAAAAAGATGTTGAGACTCTAGAAAGAGTGCAGAGAAGAGCAACCAAGATCATTAAGGGACTGGAGGCTAAATCATATGAAGAACGGTTGCAGGAACTTGGCATGGCTAGTCTAGTGAAGAGAAGGACCAGGGGAGACATGATAGCAGTCTTCCAATATTTGAGGGGCTGCCACAGAGAGGAGAGGGTCAAGCTATTCTCCAAAGCACCCGAAGGACAGACAAGGATGGGATCTGATCAAGGAGAGATTCAACCTGGAAATAAGGAGGAATTTTCTGACAGTGAGAACAATCAACCGATGGAACAGAAGTTGCCTTGGGAAGTTGTGGGAGCTTCATCACTGGAGGCTTTCAAGAAGAGACTGGACTGCCATCTGTCAGAAATGGTGTAGGGTCTCATGCTTGGGTTGGGGTGTTGGACTAGATGACCTACAAGGTCCCTTCCAACTCTGTTAATCTAATCTAAAATGCACATTTATGAAACACTATTATGAATGGGTGAATCCATTTATTTTTAATCAGACCACGTTCTCTTGTTCACCCGCAAATAGGATCCATTTTTTATTTTTTTATTTTTTAAAAAACCATTTGAGTGAAACCTACAATTAAGCAATTGTTTTAATATCATTTAAAAAAAAAACTTGTTCTCCAGGGAAGGCTTTTTTTGAATAGACAGATAATTTGCGTGAGAATTACGTTTTCAGAAACGGTCAAAATCCGTGGCTCGGTTCCAGTCTGCCCACCAACGACAGGTGTTAAATCTCTGTGTAAGAAGCCAGGAAGGCGGCCTTGAGAATATCCAGAACCTTTGTTACGGAAACAAAGACGGAAGCATTTCTTAAGCCCTGGGAAAGGAGATAGTGGTAGGAAGAGGTTCAGGCTGGTTCCTCTCTGAGTCAGAGAAGGTAAACCCAAGGAGACATGGGGTTCTTGGTGCTCTCAGAGCTTGGTTCTTTTCCTACAGATGTTTTATTACTCAACCAGGTAAACATCATCAGTGCTAAAAGAGAGTGGGATTTGTGAGGAGGAGGTGGAGGAGGAGGAGGAGGACTGTGAAGTTTGTGGTGCCCTCTGACAACCTCTTGGTTGTTTTCTTGCAGACATTTCATGACCCAATTAGATAACATCATCAGTGCTAGAAGGGAGTGGGGTTTGTGGGAGGAGGAGGAGGAGGAGGAGGAGGAGGAGGAGGAGGAGGAGGAGGAGGAGGAGGAGGAGAATAATTACCATAACTGTCAATATGCAACTCAAGTTCTTGGCTAATTTACTACTTGGAAAATGAGGGACCTAGATCAAACTTTTACTGTTCAAAAAATAAAGAATGTAACAACTACCAAAGAACTCGATTAGGAATTCAGGACAGTTCAAAAACCCTGAAGGGGTTGTGTGAGGGGCCTTTCTTTGAAACTGCAGGGAATTACAGAGGGACATAACTGACATTAATGATCATTTATTTAACTACCCAGAGGTGGTTTCTTCTTCTTCTTCTTCTTCTTCTTCTTCTTCTTCTTCTTCTTCTTCTTCTTCTTCTTCTTCTTCTTCTTCTTCTTCTTCTTCTTCTTCTTCTTCTTCTTCTTCTTCTTCTTCTTCTTCTTCTTCTCCTCCTCCTCCTCCTCCTCCTCCTCCTCCTTCTTCTTCTTCTTCTTCTCCTTCTTCTCCTCCTCCTCCTCCCCCCCCTCCTCCTTAGGTTATTTCTTCTTCTTCTTCTTCTTCTTCTTCTTCTTCTTCTTCTTCTTCTTCTTCTTCTTCTTCTTCTTCTTCTTCTTCTTCTTCTTCTTCTTCTTCTTCTTCTTCTCCTCCTCCTCCTCCTCCTCCTCCTCCTCCTCCTCCTCCTCCTTTCACCTACTCCTAGTTTTTTCTCTACTTTTTTTACCGACCTCCCACTGCTGTCACTCTGCGAATCTACCTAACGCATAATTTTCCCCCCGGTCCCTAAGAAACGTTCATAAGGTCCTACCTGTGAAGACCAGCTGGCTTTATTTCTTCATGGAAACTGAAAGGACGATGATGAAGATCAGAAGAACAACCAGGCTGGCGGAGATAACACAACATTTCACTCTCCTCGCTCGCCGCTGAGGAGGACAAAGACAAGAAATGAAGGTCAACACTCAGGGTGGGACGCGTAGAAGTCTTAACAGGTTATGTTCCAAGCACCAAGAACTCTTGACATGCTCTAAGGAGGGGAGGAAAGTGGGTTTGTGAACCATTGGACTGGTAGACAAGGGAGATGTTTTCCCCCCTTAAATATTAACACACATGTTAAAAAGATAGAGGCACCAAAGAGGCAGCAATCTTGATTTCGCCTCTGAATGTTGTGGGTCTCCAGAAATTCCTACCGGTTTTTTTTTTACAATCTCTATGGTGTACTTGAGTTGGGCATTTGTTCTGACCTAGGCTTCACCAAATCACGAAACAGACTCCTTGTCCCGACAAAACCCCTTTTTATTTGGCTGATGTGAATTCCTAGCATTCACATCCAGCAAAGTCCCGGCAAATAGCCTTTCAAGGGTGAATTGCAAACACAGACCTTATCAGTCCTTGGAGAGTTGCCAGGCCAGGAGCTTTCAGGCGCAACGCTGTACAATGAATTACTTGGCAAGGAGTCTCTGCGAGGCACTAATTCAGATAAGCAAATCTTCACACTAATAAACAAACTAATTGTCTCCTGCAAACACCATTCCCCTTTTGCTCCTATTTATTCCCTATGGGAGGAGCCATTCAGCGTCACCTTGTGCCTTTACTCCTGAGTCAACCTCTGTTCCTTAATTGTTCCCTTCTCCTGACAGCTCTTCGAATGCGCACATTGGGAACAGGTTCCAGCTGTTCTTCTGCCCCACTTATCTCCAACTCCGAAGGTAGCTGATAACTGCCGGATGGCCCTGGCCCCATCTCTGCCTCTGACGTAGAGCACTCATCAGAGCCTTCCCCAGACTCCAGGACTGGCCCATGTTCCTCCCCAACCTCCTCACTGTCCAAGTTTGCTGCCAGCTCTGGTGGCGGGCCACAACAGCATTGTGTGATTTATCTTAATAAATGTTAATAAATAAATGCTATTGACACTTTCCCCCTTAATTCTGTCTCAACAGAGACTGATAATATCTTTCTGCTATCTATCTATCTTCCTTTTTTCTTCCTTCCTCACTCACTCCCTCTCACATTTTCACTTTCTTCCTTCCTTCCTTCCTTTCCTTCCTTTTCTTTCTTTTTTCTTCCTTCCCTCCCTCTCACATTTCCTTCCTTCTTTCCCTCTCTCCCTCCCACACATTTACTTCCTTCCTTTCTTCCAAAATTGCTTCTCTTTCTGTATTGCTTCCCATAGAGCCTGAATCAAATCAAATATTATACCTTTCATTGTTGCCTTTAATCAGATCTATGATCCTGTTATTACCGTCTCATTTGGGAGTCAAGTCAGGGATTGGCCTCAAAGAGGAAAAGGCAAGGCAACCTTTTACATCTAAAAAAGATATTCACCTGTTTGTTCCTGACCTTTGAAGATAAAGTTTCCTTCACAAGTAAACACCACGTTGTTGTTAAATCACTTCTTTAGCTCTGGAGTTCGCAAAGGCCAACAATCCTAATTATTTTTCCTACCTTTTTAAAGTGGGGAATATTGATTTAAATCAGCAACTGGGGTTTTTTTTTTTTACAATGGCATTCAGCTAGTTCAATCTCTCCTGGATGTAGAAAAAAAAGTGGATTTTTGCATGCCAAGCTGCACAAACCATTATTTGACATCTGTGTAACCATGACTCCATAATCTCAGTTCTTTTATTCATTAAATGTATATACCGCCCAGCTCACTATCGAGCGATTCCATTAAATGTAAACTGAATTATTTAGCTTGAGTTAGTGGGGTGTTTCCCCCCACCCTTCTCTGAATCACATTCACGGTTTCTGCATTTGGGAATCAGGTGGGAATGGCTTAGTAATTGGCATCTGATAGCCAGTTGGATTTGTCCATTGGAATACATCACGATGCTCAAATGAAGGAAACTGGACTACTCGGTGATAAAATGAGGGAGGGAGGAAAGAAATAGTTTAAAACCTAAAGGGAAGGAGGAAATTATGCTCCCTCAACAAGTAGAGAGACAATGCCTGTCAATCAAGGTCTTAGATTTTGATCCTAATCCAGTCTTTCATAGCGAATGGATTGGTTTTCTGACAATATCACTACAAGGAAAATCAGAATTATTGCCGTTTACTCATTTATTTTCCAAGTCAGATCTCCATTATCTTCCTTCCTTCTTCCTTCCTCCCTCCCTCCTTTTCTCCCTCCCTTGCATTTTGTTCTTCATCCCATCCATCCATCTACTCACCCACCAATCTTCCTTCCTTCCTTCCTTCCTTCCTTCCTTCCTTCCTTCCTTCCTTCTATCTTTCCATTCTTACCTGCCTTCCTCTTTCCCTCTCACTCTCACACAATTTTCTTCCTTCCTCCCACACTTCCTTCCTTCTATCCCTCCTTCCTCTACACATTTCCTTCCTTCCTTCCTTTCATCTTTCCATTCTTCCCTCCCTCTTTCTGTCACTCTCACACACATTTCCTTCCTTCCTTCCTTCCTTCCTTCCTTCCTTCCTTCCTTCCTTCCTCCCACACTTCCTTCCTCCCACACTTCCTTCCTCCCACACTTCCTTCCTTCCTCCCTCTACACACTTCCTTCCTTCCATCTTTCCATTCTTCCCTCCCTCCCTTTGTCTCTCACTCTCACACACCCTTCCTTCCTTCCTTCCCTCCCTCCCTCCCTCTTGGATGCCTTAATAAGTGGAACAATGTGAGGAAGGAAATGTATTCCAGAAGAAAACTACGGCGCACATTGTAACTTATCCTCTACAGAAATAAATGTAGCCAGTAAGAACAAACACGCAGAGATCAACGGACAAAGTTTTTTTTTTTGTAAAGAAAATCAAATAAATGGAAAATGCGAGAAGAATTTGTCCCAGCAAAACCGACAGCCTAAAATACCCGACAGGGAATGAAACCACTTCTGAGATATTCACTAATTGCTAGATCAAAGAGCTGTTAACCAGCCAGTCGTTCAGCAAGAGGCTGACACAACCCCGGTAAAGCATGTAACTTTCCAAATTAATTCTCAATTCCCATACATTCGGCAGACTCCTGACGCACGCAGTTAAGTTCCGAGTCCTGCATTAAATTTGAAAAGCAAACTTTTTTTTAATCCTTCCTCGAACTCTGTCAGACCCACTCAGATACCCACTTATTCGATTTGGAGGTGGTGGGGCTGGAAGGACGGACCGAAGCGAAAGGGATTACCCCAAAACAGTGAATTAAAGCTAAAGAGATTACAGAAGAATATATATATATATATATATCTGAATGCTAAATGAAGCTGTCAAGACAGATGAAGCGTTAATGCTGAAGGACAACCCCAAAGAATGGATGAGACCCCCGGCGAGAATTCTCCGATGGAAGTCAAATTAAATGTAAGCAACTATTGCGGAGATGCGTTTCTTTGGCTAATCCTCCGAATGGGAAACCCGATCTTGGGGTTTTTTTTGGCCAGTCGCAGAATTGTGACAGCCAGAGGATGACATTTGGGAGAAAGGACCGAGCAACAACAACAAAAAAAACCCCCCTGTGTTTGGCTTAACGTCTCTCTTTTCCACCGATTAAAAGAAAAACCGAATCCGTCTCTCTATCGGATTCAAAATGGAGTTAGCGCGTGATCTTGAGACGCATTTTGTTTTTAACTTATTAAGTTAAAAACAAGAAATATATAGATTTTTAATAACCTAATAGTGATTTAGGAATAGAAATATGATAACGATACGTAAAGCTATTTTATATATATATGTGTGTGTGTATGTGTAACTTTTTTTTTGCCGATAAATGAAAATAAAGGGAGACTACACACACACACACACACACACACACACACACATATACATACATACATACATACATACATACATACATACATACAATTTTTGTTTTTTGCTTTTTGTGTGTGTTATGTTTTTAGGTTAGGTTATGTTGTTTATGTTACTGTATAGTTTTATATATGTTTGACTTGTATATATGTATATTTTTGTATTATATGTTGTTTTTTCTTTAAAATTACTCAATAAAAATATTTTTTTAAAAAAAGACAGATTTTGATTTTATTTTGTTTTTAATCTTGCACCGGATGGGAATTTGTTTTCCTTTATTGACTCCAGGGGTGGGTTCCAGTTACCTTCCCTACCGGTTCTGATCGCGACGGAAGTCACGGCATGCAAAAGACCCAGAAACGACCCTCTGCGCATGCGCAGAAGCCTTTGCGCATGTGCAGGTTTTTTTTTGCAAGCCGCGGCGACCGGAGGACTGGTTCGGGTGCGTGCACTGCCAGTCATTGCTGCCGGTTCGGCGAGCGGTGGTAAATTTCCACTACCGGTTCAAAAGAACAGGTCCGAACCGACAGCAACCCACCACTGATTGACTCCCTAGGACAGGGGTTTCCAAACTTGGCAAACTTCCAGTGGCTCCCAGAATTCCTTGCCAAATTTGTAGAAAGTCCCTAAGACTTAAAATTGCCACATTTATAAACAGTCATAAATATGAACCTGTCGCCAAACATCTGAATTTGGATCACCTGGCCTTTATTTATGGCCTTTGTTTTTCACACAAAGGCCATAAGTGTGAAAAACAGTCATAAGTCCCGTTTTTCAGTACCGTTGTAACTTCGAACGGTCACTATTTATTTATTTATTTATTTTGTGAGATTTATATACCGCCTCACAGTGCAAGCACTCTCTAAGCGGTTTACACCAGTAAGCAATGTATATTTATATTGTCCCCAACAATCTGGGTCCTCATTTTACCTACCTCGGAAGGATGGAAGGCTGAGTCAACCTTGAGCCGGTGAGATTTGAACCGCTGACCTGCGGATCACAGTCGGATCACTAAGTGAGTTGTTGTAAGTCGAGGACTGCCTATACTTGAATGGTCATTAAATGAACTGTTGCAAGTTGAAAACTACCTGATTTGCTTTTAGCCTTGCCTACAAGTGCTGCAGATTTCCTTGAGCCTTCTAAAGTTCACCCCCCCATACGCACACAATAAGCCCTACCACAATGTATATGAGTGATATATTAGACAGCTATCTCTCTACCATTTTTACCTATGTAACATAATTACCCAGGTAGTTACAGCAGAGAGAGTGAATCACTCACAATCTTATTATTATCCACTCTGGATTGGCATAGAATGCCTCCAGCACCTGCTTTTCAAACATCTCAGTAGCATCACCATAAGCTAAAAAAAAAAATCCCACCGTTCATAGAAGTGGTTATTTTAAATCTCAGGATGCATAATCAACTCTGCTTTTTTTACTTAACCACTTGGTGAGAGAAGTCCGGTGGTAACAGAATGATAGAATGGGAAGGGACCTTGGAGGTCTTCCAGTCCAACCTCTTGTTCAGGCAGGAAACCCTTCAGACAAATTCTTGTCCATAGACAAGAATAGAGTCGAGTCGAGTAAGGTAGGTTAGGTTAGGATTAGGATTAGGATAGAATAATAGAATGGAATGGAATGGAATGGAATGGAATAGAATAGAATAGAATAGAATAGAATAGAATAGAATAGAATAGAATAGAATAGAATAGAATAGAATAGAATAGAATAGAATAGAGAGTGGAGTGCAGTGCAGTGCAGTGCAGTGAAGTGGAGTGAGTGGAGTGGAGTGGAGTGGAATGGAATGGAATGGAACAGAACAGAACAGAACAGAATAGAATAAGAAAAAGGAATGGAATGGAATGGAATGGAATGGAATAGAATAGAATAGAATAGAATAGAATAGAATAGAATAGAATAGAATAGAATAGAGAGTGGAGTGCAGTGCAGTGCAGTGCAGTGAAGTGGAGTGAGTGGAGTGGAGTGGAGTGGAATGGAATGGAATGGAACAGAACAGAACAGAACAGAATAGAATAAGAAAAAGGAATGGAATGGAATGGAATGGAATGGAATGGAATGGAATAGAATAGAATAGAATAGAATAGAATAGAATAGAATAGAATAGAATAGAATAGAATAGAATAGAATAGAATAGAATAGAGAGTGGAGTGCAGTGCAGTGCAGTGCAGTGAAGTGGAGTGAGTGGAGTGGAGTGGAATGGAATGGAATGGAACAGAACAGAACAGAATAGAATAAGAAAAAGGAATGGAATGGAATAGAATAGAATAGAATAGAATAGAATAGAATAGAATAGAATAGAATATTGGAATGAAGAATAGAGTAGAGTAGAGTAGAGTAGAGTAGAGTAGAGTAGAGTAGCGTAGAGTAGAGTAGAGTAGAGTAAGGTAGGTTAGGTTAGGTTTAGGATTAGGATAGAATAATAGAATGGAATGGAATGGAATGGAATAGAATAGAATAGAATAGAATAGAATAGAATAGAATAGAATAGAATAGAATAGAATAGAATAGAATAGAATAGAATAGAATAGAATAGAATAGAATATTGGAATGAAGAATAGAGTAGAGTAGAGTAGAGTAGAGTAGAGTAGAGTAGAGTATAATATATTAACAGAGTTGGAAGGGACCTTGGAGATCTTCTAGTCCAAGCTCTTGCTCAGGCAAGAAACCCTATACCATTTCAGACAAATGGTTGTCCTATCTCTTCTTAAAAACTTCCAGTATTGGAGAATTCACAACTTCTGGAGGCAAGTTGTTCCACTGATTAATTGTTCTAACTGTCAGGAAATTTCTCCTTAGTTCCAGGTTGGTTCTCTCCTTGATTAGTTTCCATCCATTGCCACACTTGGAATACTTCATCCACTTTTGGTTAGGACAATATAAAAAAGATGTTGAGAGTCTAGAAAGAGTGCAGAGAAGAGCAACAAAGATGATTAGGGAAGCTGGAGGCTAATACATACGAAGAACGGTTGCAGGAATTGGGTTTGGCTAGTTTAATGAAAAGAAGGATTAGGGGTGACATGATAGCAGTCTTCCAATATCTCAGGGGCTGCCCCAAAGAAGAAGGAGTCAAACTATTCTCCAAAGCACCTGAAGGCAGGACAAGAAGCAATGGATGGAAACTAATCAAGGAGAGAAGCAACCTAGAACTAAGGAGAAAACTCATGACAGTGAAAATAATTAATCAGCCTGTTCTGGAAACTGGATTGTTGGTCAAAAAACTAGACCCCTGGGAATTCTAGTTTCTCAAGGAAAAAATTAAGGGGGAAATGGTAAGGAGTAGTAACATGATAATGCACATCCATAAAAGGGATTCTTTGAATGCAGTCCCAAACCTGCTTTTTCAAATGGTAACTGGACTTTGTTTTTCCTGGAAGAGGTTTCACTTCTCATCCAAGAAGCTTCCTCAGTTCTGAACAACTGATCTGAAGAACTGAAGAAGCTTCTTGGATGAGAAGCGAAACCTCTTCAAGGAAAAAAAAATGAAGTCCAGTTGCCTATGAAAAAAGCACCTTTGGGACAACCATGACCTGGATGATTGAGAATCTCCATAGACACTTTGAGTGTAGTGTCTCAACTTTGCCCACTTGGAAGTTGTTTGGACTTCAATTCCCAGAATTCCCCAGCCAGAATTCTGGGAGTTGAAGTCCACACCTCTTCAAGTGGATAAGTCTGAGAAACACTGCAGTCGGGGAAAAATATCTCCCTTCATCTTGATATTATTTCTGAAGAAAGAAGGAATTAGGATGAATTAAAATTATTTTTTTTAAGATACACGATGACTACCTCTCCAGTATAGCGAAGAAGACAAAAAAAGCTTAATTAAAAAAAAATGCAATGACGGTATTGGGACATCCCCAACTCTTCCGCTGCGAATTAATGTGACAATTCTATTAGCTGGGCCTTCACTTCTGACACTTGGCAGCCAACATTAATTGGGCCACAATCAAGATAGTTATTCAGGTTAATTGGATTCCCACTGTCAGCAGCCATCAACTCCTCAAATCCGCTCCTGTCATTTAAGAATAATAAATCATGGATGGCTTTATTGGACAGTAATGTCTGGCAGCTGATGGCATGGACATGCTGGCGGGTCATTGTGAGAAGACTCACACAGTTGGCACTCTTCCTGGTTCGAAGCAAAATAGGGATCATGCTCTGATCCCTGCCATCTGGGGCAGGGTCACATCTGGGGCTGATAGGATGAAACACAAGGAGCGTTTCACACCAGCTGGTGCCAGACACAGAAGGCAAAACCAGATGCCTGCTTCGAGGGAGAAGATGTTGTAACATCTGGCATCCAAAACCCTGTGGTCTCCTAGGTCTGGAAGGAGCGCAGAAATTGGGCACCACCATCCATGCGATGCAAACGGAAGCCGCTTGGAACTAGTCAATGCAATGCAACCGAACCAAGTGGGACCGCGGTTCTGTAATGGAATGAAATCCTCAAAGGAGGGGTGATTTATTTTGCTAGATGTTACTATATTGTACTTGTTTGATTCCCTCCGTTTTTGCCATTATACGTTTTGCTGGATGAAGAAAAGAAAGAAAGAAAGAAAGAAAGAAAGAAAGAAAGAAAGAAAGAGAAAGAAAGAGAGAAAGAAAGAGAGAGAGAGAGAAAGAAAGAAAGAAAGGGAAAAGGAGGAAAGATGGAAAAAAGAAAGGAAAGGAAAAAAGTAAAGGAAAGAAAGAAAGAAAGAAAAAGAAAAAAGGAGAAAGAATAGAAAAGAGAGAAGGAAAGAATGGAAAGGAAGGAAAGAAGGAAGGAAGAAAGAAAAGGAAGAATGGAAAGAAAGAAAGAGGAAGAAACAAAGAATG
Source organism: Diadophis punctatus similis (assembly GCA_023053685.1). Taxonomy (NCBI): domain Eukaryota; kingdom Metazoa; phylum Chordata; class Lepidosauria; order Squamata; family Dipsadidae; genus Diadophis; species Diadophis punctatus. The sequence continues at coordinate 615,298 of JALIGW010000094.1, forward strand.
GAAACAGGAAGGAAGGAAGGAAGGAAGGAAGGAAAGAAAGAACAAAAGAATGAAAGAAAAGAAATGAAGGAAAGAAAGAATGGAAAGTAAGAAAGAAAGGAAGGAAGGAAGGAAGGAAGGAAGGAAAGAAGGAAGGAAGGAAGGAAGGAAGGAAGGAAGGTTCTTTCTCCATCTTATGGATTCAGCTGATTGCAGAAATAAATGAAGGTAACTAGTAGTCTGTGATAAAATAAAAGACATTATTTTCATGTTTCTCAACTGTTGCAGTAGAGTGGCATCTTCAAAACTGACCTCGACGTTCTTTGTAAGGAAAAGGTGCCAGCAATCGTTGCCCAATTCTAACACAGCTCGAATTTGTCCTAAGCGTTGGCAAGCTCCAGTTTTAATGATGCTTGTTGAGACTATGTCAATCTTTGATATAAACAAATATGCATAATATTTGATTGCTCAGCTCAAACGAAGGCCTGGTTTGTACAACATGCTACGCATATCACACACACACACACACACACACACACACACACACACACACACACACACATACACACACAGAGTATGTAATCTATATGTATGTGTATAGGTAATGTATATGTAGTATATAAGTAGTATATGTAGTGTATATGTATATGTGTGTGTATGTATACACACACACACACACACACACACACACATGACCTACAAGGTCCCTTCCAGCTCTAATAATCGGTAATCTGTAATCAGAGGTGGGTACCTCCCGGTTCACACCGGTTCTATAGAACCGATAGTAAACCGGTGGTGACATCACAGAGCCGGTTCTGTCGGTGCCGGTGTTAGTTAAACCATCTTTTTGGTTTTTGTTTGCTATTGTTTGCTGGTTTTTGCTTCTGTGCATGTGCAAGTTTTTGGCACTGCACATGTGCGCACACGCCCGGGTGGCACAGCCACGCGGTGCACAATGCGCATGCAGCCACGTGGCGTGGGGGGAAGCGAAGTGGTGGCGAGGTAAGTTAGAACCGACCTCTGGTATACATACATACATGCATGCATGCACATTATCCATATATCTCTATCTTTATCATCTCTACCTACCTACCTATCTAGTTTTGCTCCTGTGTTGTGTAGACCTAGTAACTTCAGTCTGCAGCCACACCTGCGGTTGATTTAGTAAACTATGGGTAAACAAACCGTGACACACTAAAGCTTGATTTATTTAAACCACGGTTTAAAGATTCATGCAGGTGGCCACATCCCACTTGTGGTTTCCGCCATAGAAGGGCAAAACAAAACTAGCCAACTATATTTCAACATGGCACATCAGGAACTCGGGATGTCCATGTGCTGTGCAAGCTCAGAAAACTGCTTCCAATTAAAACTGCAGAGTTACTGTTATTTTTTTGTTCTCTTAAATGGTGTCCTGTTCTCAGAGCATTAACAGAGGGACAGAATCAAGATCACGTGAAGTGTTAATACCACTTTATAATGCCTTGGTAAGGCCACACTTGGAATACTGCATTCAGTTTTGGTCGCCATGATGTAAAAAAGATGTTGAGACTCTGGAAAGAGTGCCTTCCTTGTTATTCTGTTACAGGTAGCACTTGACTTATAATCATTTGCTTAGTGACCATTCAAAGCTACGAAGGCACTGAAAAAAGGGACTTATGACCATTTTTCACACTTATGACCATTGCAGCATCCCTGTGGTCAGGTGATTTACAAAGAAAGAAAGAAAGAAAGAAAGAAAGAAGAAAGAAAGAAAGAAAGAAAGAAAGAAAGAAAGAAAGAAAGAAAGAAAGAAAGAAAGAAAGAAAGAAAGAAAGAGGTAGGTAGGTAAGGCAGGTAGGCAGGAAGGATGGAGGAAGAGAAACAGAAGGAAGGAAGGAAGGAAGGGGAAGAAGATAGGGAGGAGGAAAGGAAGGCGAGAAAGAGGGAAGGAAGGGAGGGGAAGAAGATAGGGAGGAAGGAAGGAGGGAGGGAAGAAAGGTAGGAAGGAAAGAAGGAAGGGGAAGAAGACAGGGAGGAAGGAAGGAAAGAAGGAAGGAAAGAAGGAAGGGGAAGAAGATCAGGAGGAAGGAAGGCGGGAGAGAGGGAAGGAAGGGGGAAGGAAGGAAGGAAGGGGAAGAAGATAGGGAGGAAGGAGGGAGGGAAGGAAGGTAGGAAGGAAAGAAGGAAGGGGAAGAAGACAGGGAGGAAGGAAGGAAGGAAAGAAGGAAGGGGAAGAAGATAGGGAGAAAGGAAGGAAGGTGGGAGAGAGGGAAGGAAGGGGGAAGGAAGGAAGGGGAAGAAGATAGGGAGGAAAGGAGGAAGGAGGAAGAGAGGGAAGGAAGGAAGGGGGAGAGAGGAGGAGGGAGGGAGGGAAGGGTGGAGAGAGAAGGGGCATTTGAGACCTATTGATATTTCTAATCTCAACTTATCTACTGGATCCCTTGCTCTGTCTTACTTTGGCAACCTCCTGTGATTCAGTTCACTAATGCAAATATTAAGAGTTGAAGAAGCTGAACCTGGTACTGTTCAAAATATCCCCTTAGAGGTAAAAGGGAAAAAAAGAGATTGTGAACATTGGATATCCTTGGAAAGCCTTGGATTCGAAAGAAAGCAGGGTTTCCCTGCCGAACTCCAAGTGGAAGTAAGGAGAAGTAAGGGGCCGTCCAAATGAACAGCAGGGCTGATCAATCTCTCCGTCTCCTGTCAAACTAGGGTCACTGTCTTGCCTTCCTTCCCACCAACCACCAACCCACATTCACAGGCTAAGCGTGAAACCACGATCAGAAACCCCAAACCCTGGGCACATATGCCATAGTTAAAGGGCTGGGCAGGCTGAGGGACTATTTATAACGCTGACTGACACCTTGTTTGTAGCACGTTCAGGAAGGCATCTTCAAACCCAATAAATGATGATCAGAAGCAACCTTTGAAGAGCAAAACACCTGCAGAGAGAGAGGGGGGAGGGAGGGAGGGAGGAGGGTAGAAACCATCCAACATCCCTGACAGAGTGAAAATTAGACAGGAGCCAAGCGTCCGTAACCTTTGGAGTTGGGAATCTATTCTCTGACAAGTGAGAACATGTGTGTGGGCAGTAAAAGGTGGGGAGGGAGACATTTCAGGGAGTCAGGGAGGGAGAAGATGGATAAGAGGAGGGAGGGAGGGAGGGAGGGAGGTGAAGATGGATAGGAGGAGGGAGGGAGTGAAGGGAGGAAGGGAGGGAGAAGATGGATAGGAGGAGAGAGGGAGGGAGTGAAAGGAGGGAGGGAGGGAGAAGATGGATAGGAGGAGAAAGGGAGAAGATGGATAGGATGAGAGAGGGAGGGAGTGAAGGGAGGGAGAAGATGGATAGGATGAGAGAGGGAGGGAGTGAAGGGAGGGAGAAGATGGATAGGAGGAGGGAGGGAGGGAGTGAAGGGAGGGAGGGAGAAGATGGATAGGAGGAGAGAGGGAGTCAGGGAGGGAGAAGATGGATAGGAGAGAGGGAGGGAGGGAAAAGATGGATAGGAGGAGAGAGGGAGGGAGGGAGTGAAGGGAGGGAGGGAGGGAGAAGATGGATAGGAGGAGAGAAGGAGTCAGGGAGGGAGGGAGGGAGGGAGGGAGGGAGAAAATGGATAGGAGGAGAGAGGGAGGGAGGGAGAAGATGGATAGGAGGAGAGAGGGAGGGAGGGAGTGAAGGGAGGGAGGGAGAAGATGGATAGGAGGAGAGGGAGTCAGGGAGGGAGAAAATGGATAGGAGGAGAGAGGGAGGGAGGGAGAAGATGGATAGGAGGAGAGAGGGAGGGAGGGAGTGAAGGGAGGGAGAAGATGGATAGGAGGAGGGAGGGAGGGAGAAGATGGATAGGAGGAGAGAGGGAGGGAGGGAGTGAAGGGAGGGAGGGAGAAGATGGATAGGAGGAGAGGGAGTCAGGGAGGGAGAAAATGGATAGGAGGAGAGAGGGAGGGAGGGAGAAGATGGATAGGAGGAGAGAGGGAGGGAGGGAGTGAAGGGAGGGAGAAGATGGATAGGAGGAGGGAGGGAGGGAGAAGATGGATAGGAGGAGAGAGGGAGGGAGGGAGTGAAGGGAGGGAGAAGATGGATAGGAGGAGGGAGGGAGGGAGAAGATGGATAGGAGGAGGGAGGGAGGGAGAAGATGGATAGGAGGAGAGAGGGAGGGAGGGAGTGAAGGGAGGGAGAAGATGGATAGGAGGAGGGAGGGAGGGAGAAGATGGATAGGAGAGAGGGAGGGAGGGAAGGGAGGGAAGGAGGGAGGGAAGGAAGGAACGAAGGGGGAAGGACGGGAGGGAAGAAAGGGGAAGGGAGGGAGGGAGGGGGGAGGGAGAGAGGGAGGGAGGGAGGGAGGGAGGAAGCTGTGATACTCATTTATTTTGTTTGGTTGTTGACAGCAGGCCACAAGGGCACTTGGGGTACACCATTCATGTTAGTTTCTACGTCTGGACAAATGTGGGCTAGAACTGACAAGGCCTTACTGTAACAAAGCATCTTCTTTTCTTGCAGTGTTGGGATGAGCCACATATTTCTCTGTTGTGTCATCTTCAGACTTTCTACTGAGTGCAAAGAAGACCAACTAAAATGATTAGGGGACTGGAGGCTAAAACATACGAAGAACAGTTGCTGGAATTAGGTATGTCTAGTTTAATGAAAAGAAGGACTAAGGGAGACATGACAACAGTGTTCCAATATCTCGGGGGTTGCCACAAAGAAGAGGGGGTCAAGCTATTCTCCAAAGCACCTGAAGGTAGAACAAGAAGCAATGGGTGGAAACTAGAGGAGAGAAGCAACCTAGAACTAAGGAGAAATTTCATGACAGTTAGAACAATTAACCAGTGGAACAGCTTGCCACCAGAAGTTGTGAATTCTCCATCACTGGAGGTTTTCAAGAAGAGTCTGGACAGTCACTTGTCTGAAATGGTATAGGACCTCCTGCTTGAGCAGGGGGCTGGACTAGAAGACCTCCAAGCTCCCTTCCAGCTCTATTCTGATTGTTCCCCCAAGACTTTCTTCCGGAATAGCACCAGCGATCGATGGTTCACCCATCCCGAGAGCAAAACGTGGTTTATGGCCAACAACAAAAAAAAGGCACACCACTCCGTAGAATAAAGCAATCCCCCCCCCCAATTAAGAGTGTGGAATGTTAAAAATAAATATGCATCATAAAACGAAGCCAAGATAAGAAGAAGGGTAATTTTCTGATCGCAGGTATCGGGGATGGAGGAGGTAAAAAAAATGTTTTTTCTCCCCTCCCGAGTTTCTCTCCATTCTTGTCTTACTATCTCTCTACACAGGAGTCTCCTATCCTTGATGAATGGTTCTCTTGAAGGCTCCTCTGCCTTGTTTTCCCCAGCATAATGAATTCTGTCACTCTCAGCCTAGCTCTGGGGTAGTGAGCAGTAGAAGAAAAGGAGGCGCGGACAAATCGCACAAAAGCCGCCGTCAGCTCCAATTACAAAGGAAACCTCATTAGGGTGCAGAAATCCTAAGACACTTAACCAGCGGCCGCTCCCCTTGCAAGCGGACGGTGGTACGTGAGGCTGTCAAAGTTTGGCAGGGCTTTGTAGGGGTTGGAGGTTGCTCGGAAGGTATTTTGTTTATTTGTCAAGCATATATGATTATAAACAAAGTACAAACAGTAAAACATGATTGAATATATATGTAATAGTACAAGCATGAATAAGAGTAAAAGAGGTAAGAATATATGTGAACATTAGGACAGGAACGGTAGGCACGATTGTGCGCTTATGCACGCCCCTTACCGACCTCTTAGGAATGGGGTGAGGTCGATGGTAGATAATCTGAGGTTGAAGTTTTTGGGGTTTGGGGAAGAAACTACTGAGTCAGGTAAAGTGTTCCAGGCGTTGACCACTCTGTTGTTGAAGTCGAATTTTTTGCAATCAAGTCTGGAGCGGTTTACATTAAGTTTGTATCTATTGTGAGCTTGTGTATTATTGCGGTTGAAGCTGAAGTAGTCGTTAACAGGTAGGACGTTGTGGCAGATAATTTTGTGAGCTACACTTAGGTCAGATCGAAGGCGGCGGAGTTCTAAATTTTCAAGTCCCAAAATTTCAAGTCTGGTTTCATAAGGAATTCTGTTGCGAACAGAGGAATGTAATACAGGTAGGTGGGGCTCACCGAGCAGATGCCAGAAAGAAGGGAAACGGAGGATGGGCAGTGTTAGGACCGGGTGAGCCTTATCAATGCTTTCCTGCTTATACCGTGTTATTTATTTGTTTGTTTGTTTGTTTGTCAAACATGTACAAGATAGTAGGTGTTTGTATAAACATAACATAAGCAAAGAAGTACAGATAAAGAGGACAATAGGACAGAAGGACAGGGACGGTAGGCACAGTGGTGCGCTTATGCACGCCCCTTACAGACCTCTTAGGAATGCGGAGAGGTCGACTGTAGACATTATGTTACGTGTTTTGCAGCAGATGGGCTGAATGGGAGGAGGAGGAGGAGGAGGAGGAGGAGGAGGAGGAGGAGGAGGAGGAGGAGGAGGAGGAGGAGGAGGAGGAGGAGGAGGAGGAGGAGGAGGAGGAGGAGTGGGCTGCAGTCTGCCTACCCCTGCCCATCCTCTTCAAGGAATCTTATCTCCTTTCTGTGCCTTGTCAGCAATGTTCGCCTCTGGCAATGAGGGAAGTCCGGAAGAAAAGGATCTGGAACGTTCTTCTTGACAAGACTAGATAAGATTTTCACACACACACACACACACACACACACACACACACACACACACACACACCAGTTGGGACAAAGAGAACAGACTGGCAGTAACAGAATAACAGAGGTGGAAGTCTGTAGAGATTCTCAGTCATCCAGGTCACGGTTGTCCCAAAGGTGCGTTTTTTCAGGAGGCATCTGGACTTTCTTGTTTTTTCTTTTGAAGACATTTCACTTCTCATCCAAGAAGCTTCTTCAACTCTGACTGGATGGTGGGGAATGGAAGGATTGATACTCCTTGCAGACAAAGATGGTCATTTGCATCCTTTTAGAGAGTCGTTGAGGCCACTTGGAGGTTTATCTGTGCCCTCAGGGTCACCTGAGCGGTGCAAATGGTTCATGTAGTCTGCAATTTTTCTGCTGTTAAGAAGGTTAATTAACAGCTCTCGCACCGAAAAGACTGATTTATACTTTCATTGACTTTAGAACGTCTGCTAAGAAAGATAATTAGTAGTTGTTACTATTAAAACAAGGTTTATTCGGACGCTGTTTATGCTGTGTTCCTTTGTCTGGCAGCGGGGTCAGAACACTTATTCTGTTCTTCTTTTTTTTTAAAAAAAAACAACACCTTTGAACAAATCAGGACCTTATTTAGCAGAGTTGGCCCACCTCCAGCCAAGAAAATCTTTCAACCATCTCATCCAAGAAGCTTCTTCAGCTCTGTAAGATAATGAGATTCTCCAGAGCTGAAGAAGCTTCTTGGATGAGAATCGAAACATCTTCAAACAAAAACCAGAAAGTCCAGTTGCCTCATGAAAAAGCACCTTTGGGACAACCCTGACCTGGATGATGGAGAATCTCCATAGACTTCCAACCAGAAGAGTGCAACCAGGATGATAAAGGGTCTGGAAAATAAAACATACAAAGAGCTGTTGCAGGAACTGAGCTTGGCCAGTCTGGCGAAGAGAAGGACCAGGGGTGACATGATGGCAGTGTTCCAATACTTGAGGGGCTGCCACAGAGAGGAGGGGGTCAGGCTGTTCTCTATGGCACCAGAAAGCCAAACAAGGAATAATGGATGGAAACTGACCAAGGAGAGATTCAACCTGGAAGGGAGGAGAAACTTTCTGACGGTGAGAGAGATCAACCAGTGGAACAGCTTGCCAGCGGAGGTTGTGAGAGCCCCAACACTTGCGACCTTCAAGGGGAGACTGGACTGCCATCTGTCTCAAATGGTGTAGGAACTCCTGCTTGAGCAGGGGGTTGGACTAGATGACCTACAAGGTCCCTTCCAACTCTAATAATAAATCTAAATCTAAAATCACCGTTTCCCTGATTTTGAGAAGTGTATTGGTTTAACTTTATTTACTACGAAATATTCATTCATTCCAAGTTTTTCTGCTCATTTTCAGAATGAGGGGGGACCAGAAATTCCAAGATCCCAAACCTTGAATGAATCTCACCCGTGAGGGTTCCGTGTCACAAAGATGACAAGAGATTAAATCGTCCTGAATCACCTGCCGTTTTCTATCAAATAAAGATCATCTGGACAATCCTGCTTATATAACTGAATAGAATATAATTGAGGCTTAGAGTGATCACGACAGAACATTAAGAAATTGTATTAATTTATGCAAGGACAGATCCGAAGGGCCAAGGACGCTAATTCCATCAGCCAGGTTCATTATAAGTGATCTCTTCAATCGGTCACTGAACAGTGTGAGAAGGAACAGGGTTTTGTTTTTATTTGTTTGTTTAGATATACACCCTGATTATTTTTTTTCTCCCCAGGAGCTTCGGCACTTCCAAAACTGGCAACTTTAAGATGTGTGCACTTCAATTCTCAGAAATCATAAGAAATCATAAGTGGTGTGCATAAGCGCACCACTGTGCCTACCGTCCCTGTCCTACTGTCCTATTGTCCTCTTTTATTGTTACTTTTTACTTATGTTTATATAAATTACTACTATCCTATACATGTTTGACAAATAAATAAATAAAAATAAATAAATAAAATAAATAAATAAATCTCTCCCCAGATGTCACGAAGTCCACACATCTTAAAGTTGCCAAGTTTGACAAACATTGGCTGAGATGATTGGTTTTCCTCCAATTGAATCCCACTTCAACAATCCTGCAAGTTGTGGGAACGAGGAAGCGGAAGAGGGTAGAGATGGGAGAAATACTTAGATTGAATAGCCAAGAAGTAGATGCAGACAGAGATAAAGATTTAAGAGAGGAATATGGGAGGCTAGTAAAAAGAAAAGCGTAGCAATTAAAGTATTGAAGCGAATAAGAGATGATGGATAGAGGATTCTTCTTTTTTGTTGTTTTGATTTGCTTTTCTCTTTCTCTCTCTTTCTTTCCTTTTTTAGATAGGTGACACGATTAGAAGTTAGGTAGGATAGAAAGAAAACGTCTTTTAATAAAAGGGTGACATGATTAAAAGTTAGAATAAGAGATAGAGAAAGGGAGAATATTAGTGTATACACTTTTATACTGTATAATAAAATAAAAGTAATAATAAGAGAAAACATGGAATAATTAAATAATGATAGACTATAACTTAATATAAATGTGTATTATTATTAGAAGTATATAAGTTGGTTGAATGTAATAATTATGACTAATACCACTAGTTTTATTTGTATTAGAATGTATGACACCCAGGTGCCACACTGTTCACGCATTGAGATATATATGTAAAATTAAAAATAAATAAATAAAAAACTTGAAAAAAACCCCCCAATCCTGCAAATTGGGTTGGCTGGGAGAAGGATCTTTCATGGTTGAGGTGGATTAAAAATCTGGGTCTCTCCACTTCAGGTCTAATACTCCAATACTCTACGCTAATACTCTACTGCCGTGGTGGTGAACCTATGGCACGCGTGCCACAGGTGGCACGCGGAGCCATAGCGGCCGGCACGCGAGGGTTGCCCACCGGCAAACCGGAAGTGCGGAAAAACGTACTTCCGGTTTGCCGGTGAGCTGTTTTTTGCACTCCGGAGGGTTCAGGGAAGCTCCCTGAAGCTCCGGAATGCAAAAAACTACAAAACGGACAAACCGGAAGGGCATTTTTCCGCACTTCCGGTTTGTACGTTTTGTAGTTTTTTGCATTCCGGGGCTTCAGGGAGCTTCCCTGAACCCTCCGGAGTGCAAAAAACAGCTCACCAGCAAACCGGAAGTGCGTTTTTCCGCACTTCCGGTTTGCCCATTTCATCGTCCCAGGCTCCGGTAAGGCCTTTGCGCGGGGTGGGGGTGTGCGCGCATGCACAGGGGGCAGCGTGGGGGGTGTTGTGCGCATGCGTGGGGGGGAGGGAATGGGTGTGGGCACGCGAGCGCACGTGAGCGCGCCCCCCCTTTTTGGCATGCAAGCCTAAAAAGGTTCGCCACCACTGCTCTACTGCTTCTCAGAGTGATGTCTACAACTCTCGGTCTCCAGCAAACCTCAGTGTCCACCTCCCTTAAAGCTAATTACAATGCAGAATCTGGAGGCTAAACTAAGTTCCCCATTGTAGGATTGCCACCGCTCTTTTACTTTAGATTTCAGCTCTTGGCTGAAGGATGCAAGATGGAGGGAGAGAGAGAGAGAGAGAGAGAAAGAGAGCACAGATGGAGGAAGGGGGAGGCAGGGAAGGAGGGAAGGAAGGAGAAGAGGAAGGAAAGAAAAGAAGGGAGAGGGAGAGAGGGAGGACGAAAGGAAGGAAATATGTAGAAAGAAGGGAAGGAGGGGGAAGAAAGGGAGGGAGGGAGGGAGGAAGGAAGGAAGGAAGATTGGTGGGTGAGTCGATGTATGGATGGGATGGAAGAACAAAATGTGAGGGAGGGAGGGAGAAAAGGAAGGAAGGAAATGTATAGAAAGGAGGAAAGAAGGGGAGGAGAGAGGAAGGAATGAAGGGGAGGAGAGCAAGGGGAGGAGAGAGGAAGGAAGGAAGGGAAGGAAGGAAGGAAGGAAGGAAGAAAGGGGGAGGCTGGAAGGATGGATGGGAGGGAGGGAAGGAAGGGAAGGAAGGAAGGGAGCAAGGGTGGGAGGGAGGGAGGCAGGGAGGGAAGGAAGAACGAATAACACAAACACAAGCAATTGAACACAACGATACCAAAGTCTTATATTTTAAAAAAGCCGACTTCAATAAACTCAGAGAAAACTTGGAAAAGATTCCTTGGATGAAAGTCCTAAAGGGAAAAACAACCCAAGAAGCTTGGGAGACTCTAAAAAACATGATCAAAAAAGCCTAGAACAGCACAATACCGATGAGAAAGAAAAACAAGAAATCCAAAAGGAAACCAGCATGGCTGCACAAAGACCTCACTGACAAATTGAATGAAAAAAAGGACAAATACAAAAAATGGAAAGAGGGACACATAACTAAGGCAGAGTATCAACAGATAGCCAAAATCTGTAAAGAAAAAATCAGGACAGCAAAGGCCCAGAATGAACAAAGACTTGCAACAAAAGTCAAAGATAATAAAAAAAGTTTCTTCCAACACATAAATAACAAGAAAAAAATCAAGGAAACAGTTGGTCCGCTAAAGAGAGAAGACGGCAAGGAAGTAACAAACAACACAGACAAAGCAGAGCTACTTAACTCATTCTTTGCATCAGTCTTCACGCAAAAAGAAACTGCAGCCCAACTAACCAGTAACACAACTGCAAAAAACAAATTGGAAACAAAAGTTAACATAAGCAAAATTACAGTGAGAGATCACCTGTCTGAACTTGATGAGTACAAATCACCAGGACCAGACGGATTACATCCCAGAGTCCTAAAGGAGCTAGCAGATGTCATTTCAGAACCACTGCACCACATCTTCCACAAATCCTGGAACACAGGGGAACTACCTGAGGACTGGAAAAGAGCTGATGTGATTCCCATCTTCAAAAAAGGGGGAAAAAAAAACAGACCCAGGTAACTACAGATCAATCAGCCCAACATCAATACCCGGGAAAATACTGGAAAAGATAATAAAAAAAACCAGATCTGCCATCACCTAGAAACAAGGAAAGTAATAACCAGCAGCCAACACGGGTTTGTTAAGAACAAATCATGCCAAACCAATCTCATTTCATTCTTCAACACTGTGGCCAAATTAGTAGACCAGCGAAATAGTGTGGACATAATATACTTAGATTTCAGCAAAGCATTCGACAAAGTAGACCACAACCTACTTCTTCGTAAGCTAGAGAAAAATGGGATAGACAGCTACACGATCAGATGGATTAACATCTGGCTGACTAACCGTACTCAATGAGCTAAAAATGAGCCAGCAGTGTGCATCAGCAGCCAAAAAAGCCAATGCAATCCTAAATTGCATTAATAGAGGGATACAATCTAGGACTAGGGAGGTACTAATACCACTCTATAAAGCCTTACTTAGACCACACCTAGAGTACTGCATCCAGTTTTGGTCACCACACTACAAAAAAGACATTGAAACTCTAGAGAAAGTGCAGAGGAGAGCAACCAGGATGATTAGGGGACTGGAAACTATAACATACGAAGAGCGGTTGCAGGAACTGGGCATGGCCAGTCTAGCGAAGAGAAGGACCAGGGGAGACATGATAGCAGTGTTCCAATACTTGAGGGGCTGCCACAGAGAGGAGGGGGTCAGGCTGTCTTCCAAGGCACCCGAAGGCCAGACAAGGAATAATGGATGGAAACTGACCAAGGAGAGATTCAACCTGGAAATAAGGAGGAACTTTCTGACAGTGAGAGTGATCAACCAGTGGAACAGCTTGCCTGCGGAGGTTGTGAGAGCTCCAACACTTGAGACTTTCAAAAGGAGATTGGACTGCCATTTTTCTGAAACGGTGTAGGGACTCCTGCTTGAGCAGGGGGTTGGACTAGATGACCTACAAGGTCCCTTCCAACCCTAGTAATCTGTAATCTGTAAGGAAGGAGGGAGGGAAGGAAGGAAGAGGGTGGAGGCTGGGAGGATGGATGGGAGGGAGGGAAGGAAGGAAGGAAGGAAGGAAGGAAGGAAGGAAGGAAGGAAGGAAGGAAGGAAGGAAGGGACTAAATTGCTCTTAGCTTTCCCTCTCTCTCCTCCTTTTAGATCCAACGATAAAGTAAGTTTTTCAGCAGCAGCTGCAATGGCTGTTCTCCACTTACCGTTTTATTAGGAGTTTTCAATGGCTTTCGGATTGGAAGAGGGAAATCTCACCTGGCAAAGTTATAAGGAAACCCAACACCCGTCTCCCCCTTCTCTCAACACCCAGCCTGTCTCATTTCATGCAAAAAGCTTCCTGATGTCTCACACACAGATTTAGAAACTATTTATAGAAGCGTCTCCAGCAATTGGGAAATGCCGGGTGCAGTTTACAATGGGTGAAGAAATTGTGGGGTGGCCAAGGTTCTGGGTTATTTCTCTCCCCAGTTTTTGGACCTGTAGAAGGGCTGTCCCTCCAGAGGGCATGTTTTAGAGGTGGGGGATGGAATATTTGGGGCCTGCCACAGGTTGAGCCTAGTACAGGTAATCCTCGACATACGACGGGTTGTTTAGCGATCGTTCATGGTTATGTCACACCTGTATTTACAACCTGGTTCTAATAGCCACATAGCAATAGCAATAGCACTTAGACTTATATACCGCTTCATAGTGCTTTCCAGCCCTCTCTAAGCGGTTTACAGAGTTCAGCATATTACCCCCAACAATCTGGGTCCTCATTTTACCCACCTCGGAAGGATGGAAGGCTGAGTCAACCTTGAGCCTAGTGAGATTCGAACAGCTGGACTGCTGAACTAGCAATCAGCTGAAGGTCGCAATGCTGCTTTTAACCACTGCACTATCCCACATCCTTCTGTGGTCACATGACCACAAATTCACAAGTTTTTGCTAGAAAATGATGCTCAGTTCCACTTTCCAGCAAAAATGCCCCATAGAAAACAATAGATTTGCTTAACGATGGTGGCATTCACTTAAGGACTGCAGATCTGTTTAATGACCATCTCAATCAGTTTGCAAAATCAGGTCAGTCACAATGGATGACCTGCTGTACGGCCATCATGACTTGTGATGGGTAGGCTCCATGATGGTCATAAGTCAAGGACTGTCTGAAGATTGTAACCTTGGGAATAACAATAGGAAGTTTGACTAGCAAGATTTGAGGGATGCTGCTGCTAAAAACAGAATAAATTTGGTGCTTTTTGGGCTTGGTTCTTTTCTTGCAGATGTCTCATTACCCAAACTGGGTAACATCAGCAGTGCTAGTAAGGAGTGGGGTTGAGGAGGAGGAGGAGGAGGAGGAGGAGGAGGAGGAGGAGGAGGAGGAGGAGGAGGAGGAGGAGGAAGAAGAAGAAGAGGAAGAGGAAGAAGAAGAAGTGGAAGAAGAAGAAGAAGTGGAAGAGGAGGAGGAGGAGGAGGAGGAGGAGGAGGAGGAGGAAGAAGAAGAAGAAGAAGAAGAAGAAGAAGAAGAAGAAGAAGAAGAAGAAGAAGAAGAAGAAGAAGAAGAAGAAGAAGAAGAAGAAGAAGAAGAAGAAGAAGAAGAAGAAGAAGAAGAAGAAGAAGAAGAAGAAGAAGACTGTGAGGTTCTTGGTGCTCTTTGAGCTTGGTTGTTTTCTTGCCAATGTTTTATGACCCAACTAGGTAACATCATCAGTTCTAGAAGGGAGTGAAGTTTACATAGAAGAGAGAGGAGGAAGAGGAGGAGGACTGTGGGGTCCTTGGTGCCCTCTGAGCTTGGCTGTTTTCTTGCAGATGTTTCATGACCCAAACTAGGTAACATCATCAGTGCTAGAAGGGAGTGGGGCTTGCACGGAGCAGGAGGAGGAGGAGGAGGAGGAGGAGGAGGAGGAGGAGGAGGAGGAGGAGGAGGAGGAGGAGGAGGAGGAGGAGGAGGAGGAGGAGGAGGACGACTGTAGGGTCCTTGGTGCTCTCTGAGTTCGGTTGTTTCCTTGCAGACATTTCATGACCCAACTAGGTAACATCATCAGCACATCTACATCTTCTGTAGAGTCTTCTGATGTTCAGCATTGCATTGTTTTGAGTTTTATCTTCTAACTTGAGTTGAAAGTTTGGGACAAATCAAGAAAGGGACAAAGGAAGGAACGTAGGGGTGCAATCGAGCTCACTGTTTGCCATGAAAATTACAGGTGCCATTCTTACTAACCACAGACCAGGCTGGAAATAAATAATTAAAAAAAAAAACTGATCTGAAGTGCTACCGAACTATTGCCAGAGAGTTCCTCCCTCTTCGTAAACTAGCATCATGAATTACATCCGTCTGAAAGCACAAAGTTTTACGGAGTCTGGCTCACAGATCAGGGATGAAATTCAGCCGGTTCTGACAGGTTCTGGAGAACCGGTAGCGGAAATTTTGAGTAGTTTGGAGAACCGGCAAATATCACCTCTGACTGGCCCCAGAGTGGGGTGGGAATGGGGATTTTGCAGTTTCTGTCCCCTGCCCCGCCCACCAAGCCATGCCCACCAAGCCACACCACGCCCACCAAGCCACGCCCACCAAGCCACACCACGCCCACCAAACCACACCCACAGAACCAGTAGGGAAATTTTTTTTGAATTTCACCCCTCATTACAGATGGTGGGTTGGTGGTGACATAGAGATGGATCTTCTCCCTGGTAGGATCTGCCCTTTCCAATGAACTGGAATGATTTTGACAGGTGTGGCCCCTGTTTTTAACGGAACACCGTGCAGCCGATAATACTTTCTGGAAAGGGAATTGAGCGCTGACGAAATGATTTTCTGGACGGTGAGAATGGAATGGCATTCTTCCAAACGAACGTGAACTAAAATGCTCTGAAATATGAAAATCTGGAATTGAACGGAAAGGGGCTGCAAAATGCATTCTTTCATGCTTTTAAGCTTTTTTTTAACCTCTCAGGACCCCTTCCCAGTTTTAAAAACGATAGAGGATCCCCCCCCCCCAAGAGATTTTATGGGTATGGATATAGATTTGCTGATATTTGCCATATTTAAAATTAAAATGTATTTATTTAAAACGTTTCCATAGCCACCTGACAGGAAAAATAGTATCGTTGTACAATTAATGTAGAGTGTTCTATCTGAGGGAACAACAGAAGGCACTTGTAAGGGTTGCCTTCCCACCCCCCTACAAAGTACGAACTTCTGAGTCAAGTAGAACAAAAGGATTCCTTTATTGGCAGTTGTGGTAACAATCCATTCACTCAAAGCAAGATCTAAATGCCTCCAGGTAAGGTAAGAACATTTAAACCTTAGCGCCCCTCCCCATTAGGCAGAATGCAAATGTAGACCAATACACAAAGTGTGAAAGTTCTCTATCCTGGGAATGCGGATGAGCGTACGTTCCCACAGATCCTTTTCCATTCAACTGACTTGCATTGCCCCTCATAAATCCTATCCTAAGATGAGGAGTTTCCCAGATGTCTGAGATCCGGATATTTATTTATTTTATTTATTTTATTATTGGTTCTTCTATGCCGCCCTACTCCCGAGGGATATATGTTGTAAACGTTTGATCAAGCAAACCCAAGACCCCCCCTTCTCCTTTTGAATGGCAGAGTCGCTGGAATCTGACATCACTTCTGAGGCTAGGTAGTACAAGAAGTAATGTTTATTCAAGGCAACCTTAACAGAACAGGAACAAACGAGAACCGGCAAATTCTTTCTGTCAGCTGCGCTTTTTATAGCAGCTGTCAAAAGGCGGCAGCCAATGGTAGCTGTCTATTTCTCCCGCCGGCTGAGCTGTCAGGCTTCAGCCAATGGGAGAACACCCGGTAGTTGCTAGGTAGGAAACGGCCAATGAGAAAATAGCTGGTGGGAAAACAGCCAATGGGAAAATAGCTGGTAGCTAATAGCTAGGCAGACACAGCGTCTCCTCAGGACGTAACATTTCTATAGCCACCTGACAGGAAAAATAGTATCATTGTACAATTAATGTAGAGAAAATTTGAAGACTTTGAATTCTAGTCTCGTCTGAGGCATGAAAGCTGGCTAGGTGACTTTGGGCCAATCAACGTAAGACGGTGAGTTCTAGTCCCACCTTAGTCATGAAGGGAGTAGGGCGGCATAGAAGAACCTAATGAGTCCTTAGGGAGTAGGGCGGCATAGAAGAACCTAATAATAAATAAATAAATAAATAAATAAATAAATAAATAAATAAATAAATGAATGAATGAATGAATGAATGAATGAATGAATGAATGAATGAATGAATGAATGAATGAATGAATGAATGAATGAATAAATAAATAAATGAAAGTCGGCTAGGATGACTTTGGGCCAATCACCAGGTGACAGTGAATTCTAGTCTTGCCTTAGGTTTGAAGCCTAGTTGGGTGACTTTGGGCCAATTACCGGAAGACAGTGAGTTCTAGTCCCACCTTACATCTGAAAACCGGCAAGGTGATTTGGATCAACAGTGAATTCTAGTCTTGCCTTAGGCTCAAAGCCTACTTGGGTGACATTGGGCCAATCACCAGGAGATGGTGAATTCTAGTCCTGCCTTAGGTATGAAAACCAGCAAGGTGACTTTGGACCTATCACCAGGAGACAATGAATTCTAGTCTTGCCTTAGGCTCGAAGTCTAGATGGGTGACATTGGGCCAATCACCAGGAAATGATGAGTTCTAGCCTTGCCTTAAGCATCAAAGGCAGCTGGGTGACATTGGGCCAATCACCAGGAGACTGTGAGTTCTAGTCCTGCCTTAGACATGAAAGCTAGCTGATTGACTTTGGGGGTCAGTCACTCTTTCTCAGCCCAGCCCACCTCATGGGGATGTTTTTGTGGAAAAAAGAGGAGGAGGAAGATGTGTTTGATATGTTTTCCACTTTGAGTTATTTGTAAAAATAATAAAAAGCGGGATACAAATAAAATTTAACAAATGGTGAAATGCATTGAATGAACAGCTGTCTCTTTCTCCTGAAAACCCTGTGGCAGAGTCCTTGGGACAGCCGGCCCAGCTGTTTGAAAGGTTCCCAGGTCATGCATGCTTATTGATTGCCACTTTGTTGGTTTCCCACTTGAAGTGCTGCCTGTGTGGGTAGCCTTCACATCACCTTTCTAAACCTCCTGCAGGATGTGGTCAACTAACAGAAAGGACCTTGGAGGTCTTCTAGTCCAACCCCCTGCTCAACAGGAAACCCTAGAACCGTGATGGCGAACCTATGGCACCTGTGCCACAGATGGTACACGGAGCCATATCGGAGGGCACGCGAGGCGTTGCCCTGTGTCAGCTCCAGCACGCATGTGAGCGCTGGCCAGCTGATTTTCAGCCTTCTTTTCGTCCGTTTTCACTCTCCCCAGGCTTCAGGGAAGCCTCCTGAAGCCTGGGGATGGTGAAAAATGGCCCAACGGCCCAAACGGAAGTTCATTTCCAAACTTCTGGTTGGCCCATTTGGCCATTTTTCGCCGTCCCCAGGCTTCAGGAGTCTGTTGTGAGGCCTGTGCGCATGTGTGGGTGGGCAGCGGGGGGAAGTGAGCATGCACATAGGGGGCATTGCGGTGGTTGTGTGCATGCACGGGGAGGGCATGGGTGTGGCACGCGCATACGCGCTACCGCACGGACACACACCCTTTTGGCACGTGAGCCAAAAAATGTTCGCCATCACTGCCCTAGAACATTGGAATGGCTGTCCAATCTCTTCTTAAAAACCTCCAGTCATGAAAAGATAAAATATTGAATACGGAATGGAATGGAATGGAATAACAGAGTTGGAAAGGACCTTAAAGGTCTTCTAGTCCAACCCCATGCTCAAGCAGAAAACACTATACCATTTCAGACAAATGGTTGTCGAATCTCTTCTTAAAAACCTCCAGTGTTGGAGCACCCACAACATCTGGTGGCAAGTCGTTCCACTGATTAATTATTCTAACTGCCAGGAAATTTCTCCTTAGTTCTAGGTTGCTTCTCTCCTTGATTAGTTTCCATCCATTGCTTCTTGTTCCTGGTTTCAGGGGCTTTGGCTGATATCAGTGCTTCAAGGTAAGGACACTATGCTCCTGTCCATGTTCTCTCCAAAGCAGCCCTTCAAACTCTTGTCATGCAGAACTCTCACATGGAGAATTGGATGTGCACGTTTTGCAAACACACACAGTCTGGGCGAGAATGCTCGTCAACCAGGCAGAAGCATTTACTGTATTTTGGACATTAATACATTAGAGAGGGTTCAGAGCAGTGGTGGGTTCCTACCAGTGCGGTCCACTCTATAGCACCGGTAGCGGCCCGCTGGTGATGTCACAGTACTGGTGCGGTCGGTTGCTGGTGCCTGGGAGCCGCCATTTTTTTTAAAAAAAATTATTTTTTTTAAAAAAAATTCTTTTGTGCATGCCCAGAAGCCGAGCTTCCGGCACTGTGCATGCGCTGCCTTCCTACCCCACAGTGAGTCCAAGCAGGGGAGGATGGCTGAGGGAGTGTGTGAGATGCTGAAAGAACGGGCGGCAGGAGCTATCTCAGTTCCCCTCCCTTCAGCAGTCCGAGAAGCCATGAACGCGCGGTGATGATCCTAGGCATTTTCGCACAGTTGAGGCTTCTCGAGCTGCTGAGGGGAGGGGGAATGGGCGGCAGGACCTATCTCAGTTCCCCTCCCTTCAGCAGTCTGAGAAGCTACGCCCACCCAGTCACATGGCTGACAAGCCACGCCTACCTGGTCACATGGCTGGCAAGCCACACCCACAAAATAAGCCACGCCCACAGAGTGGTAGTAAAAAAATTAGGAACCCGCCCCTGGTCCAGAGGTATTTTACAAGAAGAGTACTCAACTCCTCTGCTTGCAGTAAAATTCCTTATTCCAGTAGACTTGAAATTTTAGGCCTGGATAACCTTGAACTACGCCGTCTACGTTCTGACCTAAGCTTAGTACCCAAGATCATCTACCTTAACGTCAGGAACTGAATGTTTCAGAAAGTCTGGTTAAAAATATTTCCCCGCTTGGAGTAGACTGCAAAATGGAAAGCTTTTGAGCAGAGTGTCTATAGCAGGGGTCCCAAACTTGGCAACTTTAAGACTTGTGGACTTCAACTCCCAGAATTAGTAACTACTGCTTTAATTTCAACCGCAATTAGTTAATTAGTTAACGACTGCTTTAATTTCAACCGCAATAACACAATAATACAAAGTAAATGTAATCTGCTCTAATCTTGATTGCAGAAAATACGACTTCTGCAATAGAGTAGTAAAAGTCTGGAACACTTTACCTGATCCTGTTGTTAGTTTCTCTAACCCCCATACCTTTTACCTTAAACTGTCTACCGTGGACATTACACGTTTCTTAAGAGGTCCCTAAGGGGGCGTGCATAAGCGCACCAGCGTGCCTGCCGTCTCTGTCCCACTGTACCCATTTGTATGTACTCATTTCATGTGTTTATGGCTATGTTTTGCTTCTTTATATCCATTTATTTGTGCCATTTTTTCCATGTGTCCTGTTTCCTTGCACTTGTTGACAAAATAAATAAATAAATAAATAAATAAATAAATAAATAAATAAATAAATAAATTTAGAACTACTCTGTAGAGTTCCTTTTGAAGTTTCAAGTACCATATTTTTCGGAGTATAAGACGCACCGGAGTATAAGACACACCATAGTTTTTGGGGAGGAAAATAGGGGAAAACAATCTGCCTACCAGGTATTTATCTGGCTAGCGTCCTTAGTCTGGTCAGCTTCAGCACATTATTTTATCTCCTGGTTAGGACTTAAAAAAACCTTCTTCTGAGAGAGTAACAATGAAAGAGCCTGCAAGCCAGTAAGAGCTGGGAAGATCGTTAGCACCTGGTTAGGGCTAAAAAAAAACTTATTTGGAGCAGCTGCAGCACATTATTTTATCTCCTGGTTAGGACTTTAAAAAACCTTCTGAGAGAGTAACAATGAAAGAGCCTGCAAGCCAGTAAGAGCTGGGAAGATCGTTAGCACCTGGTTAGGGCTAAAAAAAAACTTATTTGGAGCAGCTGCAGCACATTATTTTATCTCCTGGTTAGGACTTTAAAAAACCTTCTGAGAGAGTAACAATGAAAGAGCCTGCAAGCCAGTAAGAGCTGGGAAGATCGTTAGCACCTGGTTAGGGCTAGAAAAAACCTTCTTTGGAGCAAGTAGAGCAATGAAAAAAAACCCTGCAAAGACTTAGGGCTGGAAAAACATTCTTTGGAGAGAGTAACAATGAAAAAGCCTGCAAGGTAAGAGCTGGGAAGATCGTTAGCACCTGGTTAGGGCTAGAAAAAACCTTCTTTGGAGCAAGTAGAGCAATGAAAAAAAACCCTGCAAAGACTTAGGGCTGGAAAAACATTCTTTGGAGAGAGTAACAATGAAAAAGCCTGCAAGGTAAGAGCTGGGAAGATCGTTAGCACCTGGTTAGGGCTGGGAAAAAAAAGCTACATTCGAAGTATAAGACACACCCAAATTTTCAGCCACTTTTAGGGAGGAAAAAGGTGCGTCTTATACTCCAAAAAATACGGTACCTAAATCCCGGTGCTGGCTTTTGTTCTTTTGCAATTTGGTGGAAGTTGGGATTGAACCTTGTTGTGAAGCTCTTTCAAGCTGGCCGCCCGCCAACTCCAAAACAGCTTTTTTGGAGTCTGTCCAAAGCCTCTTCTCTTCTTTGCAACGTGAGTCAGGAACTGAACGTTTCAGAAAGTTTGGTTAAAAATATTTCCCCGCTTGGAGTAGACTGCAAAATGGAAAGCTTTTGAGCAGAGTGTCTATAGCAGGGGTCCCAAACTTGGCAACTTTAAGACTTGTGGACTTCAACTCCCAGAATTAGTAACTACTGCTTTAATTTCAACCGCAATTAGTTAATTAGTTAACGACTGCTTTAATTTCAACCGCAATAACACAATAATACAAAGTAAATGTAATCTGCTCTAATCTTGATTGCAGAAAATACGACTTCTGCAATAGAGTAGTAAAAGTCTGGAACACTTTACCTGATCCTGTTGTTAGTTTCTCTAACCCCCATACCTTTTACCTTAAACTGTCTACCGTGGACATTACACGTTTCTTAAGAGGTCCCTAAGGGGGCGTGCATAAGCGCACCAGCGTGCCTGCCGTCTCTGTCCCACTGTACCCATTTGTATGTACTCATTTCATGTGTTTATGGCTATGTTTTGCTTCTTTATATCCATTTATTTGTGCCATTTTTTCCATGTGTCCTGTTTCCTTGCACTTGTTGACAAAATAAATAAATAAATAAATAAATAAATAAATAAATAAATAAATAAATAAATAAATAAATTTAGAACTACTCTGTAGAGTTCCTTTTGAAGTTTCAAGTACCATATTTTTCGGAGTATAAGACGCACCGGAGTATAAGACACACCGTAGTTTTTGGGGAGGAAAATAGGGGAAAACAATCTGCCTACCAGGTATTTATCTGGCTAGCGTCCTTAGTCTGGTCAGCTTCAGCACATTATTTTATCTCCTGGTTAGGACTTAAAAAAACCTTCTTCTGAGAGAGTAACAATGAAAGAGCCTGCAAGCCAGTAAGAGCTGGGAAGATCGTTAGCACCTGGTTAGGGCTAAAAAAAAACTTATTTGGAGCAGCTGCAGCACATTATTTTATCTCCTGGTTAGGACTTTAAAAAACCTTCTGAGAGAGTAACAATGAAAGAGCCTGCAAGCCAGTAAGAGCTGGGAAGATCGTTAGCACCTGGTTAGGGCTAAAAAAAAACTTATTTGGAGCAGCTGCAGCACATTATTTTATCTCCTGGTTAGGACTTTAAAAAACCTTCTGAGAGAGTAACAATGAAAGAGCCTGCAAGCCAGTAAGAGCTGGGAAGATCGTTAGCACCTGGTTAGGGCTAGAAAAAACCTTCTTTGGAGCAAGTAGAGCAATGAAAAAAAACCCTGCAAAGACTTAGGGCTGGAAAAACATTCTTTGGAGAGAGTAACAATGAAAAAGCCTGCAAGGTAAGAGCTGGGAAGATCGTTAGCACCTGGTTAGGGCTAGAAAAAACCTTCTTTGGAGCAAGTAGAGCAATGAAAAAAAACCCTGCAAAGACTTAGGGCTGGAAAAACATTCTTTGGAGAGAGTAACAATGAAAAAGCCTGCAAGGTAAGAGCTGGGAAGATCGTTAGCACCTGGTTAGGGCTGGGAAAAAAAAGCTACATTCGAAGTATAAGACACACCCAAATTTTCAGCCACTTTTAGGGAGGAAAAAGGTGCGTCTTATACTCCAAAAAATACGGTACCTAAATCCCGGTGCTGGCTTTTGTTCTTTTGCAATTTGGTGGAAGTTGGGATTGAACCTTGTTGTGAAGCTCTTTCAAGCTGGCCGCCCGCCAACTCCAAAACAGCTTTTTTGGAGTCTGTCCAAAGCCTCTTCTCTTCTTTGCAACGTGAGTCAGGAACTGAACGTTTCAGAAAGTTTGGTTAAAAATATTTCCCCGCTTGGAGTAGACTGCAAAATGGAAAGCTTTTGAGCAGAGTGTCTATACTCTATGGAGATTCCCTGTCATCCAGGTCGTGGTTGTCCCAAAGGTGCTTTTTCAAGAGGCAACTGGACTTTCTGGTTTTTCTTTGAAGACGTTTCGCTTCTCCTCTAAGAAGCTTCTTCAGAGCTGAAGAAGCTTCTTGGATGAGAAGCGAAATGTCTTCATTTAAAAAACAACAACAATTTGTATTAATTTTGTTAAGTAGAATAAATCTCCCTAGAGGCGATGTTGATCTTTCTCTCGGAACTCAGACATTAAAAAAACCCGAAGTTAAAAGT